>CAUYRH010083828.1:0-87589 GCA_963574655.1 Perodicticus potto | reverse complement strand
AGCCAGTGGGCTGGATGACAGGCAAGGAGGGGGACCTACAACGCCCACTAGAGGCTCAAATAGCCAAAAAGGCTGGACAACTGCCGAGGAGACACCTGTGCCTTGGTGTCTCCTTCACTTTACACTTAGGACTAAATGTGGAACCCCCATTTCCTATGCCTAGGTCGATTTCATGTGAACTTCCTAGGCCTCAATTTCATGAATGGACTGTGTCCATTCATTTATACATTCATTCACTTTGCCCTGGCGGAAGGGACTGTGTTCGTTCATTGATACATTCATTCACCTTGCCCCCTGGCGGAAGGGACTGTGTTCATTCGTTTCCTGACCGAGGAACCCATACACCTATATATACCCAGAGACTAAAAGCCTAAAGGGGGAGACGGGGAAAGACCGGGAGAGGAACGGAGAGAGCTTCTCTCTCCCCACTTGAATTCTCTCCCTCTACCAGGAGCTTTAGTGTTTTCTGTATTCTTTTCTGTAAATAAATTCTGTCTTACCACTGGAAAAAAAAAAAAGAAAATGCCATGAAGGCTATGTTAAACAGTTTGATGAAAACGTTTCAGATTGTATATGAAACCAGCACATTGTACCCCTTGATTGCACTAATGTACGCAGCTGTGATTTAATAAAATAATAATAATAATAATAATAATAATAATAATAATAATTCGCTCTATTTGATGGGCACAGGGAACATACGTAGACATCAAATAATTGGGATGAAGGGCATCCCTTCCCCCCACACCCAGCCCCACTCCTGAAGTGGACTTGCTACAGGCTAAGTGCTCTGTGCAAGTGGTTGGATGGCAGAGCCTCTGAGCAGCATGAATCCAGGGTAGGGAGTCTCTGGTCCCAAGGCCAGGTCTTTCATATCATCATTTGGCCCTAATCTTGTGAAAATGCAACACAGTTGGATTCTCTTCCGTGATGGTTCTCCTAGCAGGCCACAGGGAAGAATGGTATTCAGCAAAAGCCTAAGTCTCAGTCTGTCTGTCTCTCTCTCTCTCTCTCTCTGTCTCGCTCTCCCTCCC
The DNA here is from genome assembly GCA_963574655.1 of Perodicticus potto. NCBI lineage: Eukaryota > Metazoa > Chordata > Mammalia > Primates > Lorisidae > Perodicticus > Perodicticus potto. The sequence goes on along the minus strand of CAUYRH010083828.1, from coordinate 86,555 downwards.
ACTCTCTCTTTCTCTCTCATCCTACGTTTCTCCCTCTGTAGTTGTGCAGGGCGTGCGGGTGCATGTATGTGCGCACACGTGGAGTTTTGTGACTCTGTTGTCTGTGTTCGTGGTCCTGCTGTCAGCGGTAGTTGGTCACCCCCTGTGTTCCTCCTTCTGTCCCACTGTGCCTCTCTGACTTTGTCCTCTTTCTCAGGAGTGTCAGTGCCTCTTTTATCTCACGTGCTTAGCATAGCATGAACCAAAAAAAAAAATGTATATATATATATACAGAAATATATATACAGTTTGAAAGCAGACAGAATTGAATCCAATTCCCGTTTCTCCCACTTATAAACTGTGTGACCAGCTATATTTTCCCTGATCTTTCCAAGCTCCAGGTCCCTTCTCTGGAAAATGAAAACAGTTGTAGCTTCTTCTCTGGGTTATTCTGACCCTAAAGATGTACCTGGTACCCTAAGTGCTTCTTCTGTTAACTCCTCTTTTTCTTCCTTCCTCTTCACTGCCCATTCTCTCTACTTTCCCTGAAATGGCTATGAAATGAATATATACGACTTATGTTAAATCATTTCTATATGTAAAATGAAGAGTTTAATATCTTCCCTTGTTACTTTTTTCTAGCAACTGCTATTAGAAACTTACAGAAATAGAACATTTTATGTTGCTCTCAAGGGGAATAAAAGACAGCCATCTTTGTTCGTATGTGACCCTCACTTGATTTTTCTATTCTATCAGTAACTCCCCATCAGGGGAAAATGTTCATGGGGTGGAGGCAGGGAGCTTCTGTCCCTCAAGTTTATGCCATGAACTTGCTAACCCTTGAGCTGTAGAATTAATTTTTACAGCTCCAGAGCAATTTCCCTGCTTGGCGTTTCTGTGCCAAAGATCCTGATTGCCCACAGTGGTGGTGGTAATAGTCATCCTGCACAAACAGCTACCTACGCGTGCAGCATCGGCGCCTGTGCCAGGACCCCACCCTTCGGTGCATGAACTAACCAGGCAGAGGGAGAGAAGTGGAAGCCTGTTCCATAGGGCACACAAGGGGGCAGCAGAAAGACACCGTTTGTGATTTGGAGATTAATCTCCGTCAGCCTGACTTTCCAGCAACTCGAAAGGAATCAGAGGCTTGTAGAACAGAAAGGAACAGTGGATAGAATCTTAGTCCCATTCTGCCTTTTTATAGACGGGGAGACTCAGAGCCAGAGAAGGGAAGTTGGGTCTGTGGGTCACATTAGCTGGTTAGCAGCACAGCGGTAAATGGAACACTGCCCCCCCCCCATCATCCCACACAGCCGGGCCTCTGGCCCCATCCCCAAGGTGGACTCAACAACTTTCCCTCTTTTCTCACAAACAATAAGCTTGGAGATTTTTCTGATATGAAAAATATATCATGTTTATGAGAGAAAATCTGAAAAGGTATTAAAGAAAACCAAATCACCAATACTAGACCGAGCCTGGGAGCTCACGCCTATAATCCCAGCACTCTGGAAGGCAGAGGCAGGTGAATCTGCTTGAGCTCACGAATTTGAAACCAGCCTAAGCAAGAGCAAGACCCGATCTCTAAAAATAGTCAGGTGTTGTGGCAGGCGCATGTAGTCCCAGCTACACAGGAGAGTGAGGCAAGAGGATCGCTTGAGCCCAGGAGTTTGAGGTTGCTGTGACTCTACTGAAGGCAACTCATTGAGACTCTGTCTCAAAAAAAAAAGAAAAAAAAATCACCCATACTCCCACTCTCTGAGATGACTGTCGCCATTTTTGCGAACCTGCTAACATTTGACCATTTTTAACCTACACAAATGACAATTTCATGTGGTCTAACCTAATATTTCCTCCCACCTTTTCTCCACAACCAGCATAAAATCATTTTTACATACAAAACTGAGATGGTACTCAAGGTGCACATGTCTGTACACATATTTAAAGCATGCCTTTTTAAAGTCAAATATTAGCAATTTCAAATATATAGAGAGAATAAATCCAGGTCCACTAATACGTTTACCACCCCTCCCTTGTGAAATAAGACGTCACACATACAATTGAAGCCCCCCACATGTCTTTATATGTCCCTCCCAAGGGGAGCCCTCTCCCAATCACCTAGAGGAAACCACTCCCATACATTTGATGTTTATCATCATAGGTTTGCATTACTAAACAACTTGCAGTATCATTTAGCATTTTTTAACTTTATATAAATGAGACCCAGGTGGATGTATCTTTCGTGACTTTTCACGTTTACTAAATATTACATGTATTTTTGAAATGTATGTGTGTTGGGTATCATAGCTTCTGTTCGCTCATCTTCAGTTTTTTGCTATTAAATAGTCCGAATTGCTGTCTGTCTCTTTCCATTGGACGGGTCTGTCCCATGGGGACTCTGTCGTAGTTATCTACGCCATTTAAGAGGCCCCACAAACAAGTGCAAGAAGCAAAAGGCTGAAAAGACCCCACTTGTCTGCCAGACACACAAGGCAGGCAGCAATTGATGATAAGAAGGCAATTGCGCCTGGGAGAGGCAGACATTAAAGCTGAACGTTCCATTATGATGCCACTCACAAGTGACAGTGCTGGGGCATCTGGTCTAGAGCCACAGAGGCAGGCAGGCACACTAGGGAAAGCTTCCAGAGGGCCCAGGGCGCATTCCTATAAGACAAGTAGATCCCTTTCACCATGGCAACCATAAGCCCACATTTTCAGATAAAGGCACTTATATGTTCTCAAGATTCTGTGGTTATATTTATAAAACCAAGTTTTTCGGACTGTTAAAATGTGCGCTTGGTAGGAAATGGCATTGCTGGAGCTGTGAAACACCACCAAAAATAACGACTCCTTTAGTGATTCAAATCTACCTACCCCGGATGAGTTTACAGTTACGGGAATAGTAATAAACCACAGTAGCAATGTGACATCACGGCCAGAGTTAGGGGCTCTGGAACCAGATGGTGCTGAGTTTAAATCCTGGCACTTCCACTTTCTAAATGTGTCACCCTGGGAAAATTATTTCACCTCTTTCAGTTTCTAGCCCTTCATTGGCAAAGCGGAGTTGCTAATGCTTACTCGGCTGGTCAATGGGTATAAACTGCCTGGTATGAAGTGTGTAACCTATTGATGGGAGCAATTTTTATCGGTGGACTGGGTTACCTATTGAAGGTAGACCTGGTTATTGAGAGAAAATGACCTCCTCGTAGTTATAGAAATCCTGCATCTTTGTGACCACTGCACTCCCCACTGGTCCTGTCTAGTAGCTGGCAACCATGACTCTCAGCCCTTCTCAAGAATGCACCTGTCCCGTGAAGATGACACATCTCTGATGGCCCAGGCTTCCATCGTAATTTTTACTGTGTTTTGTTGGCATTTTTGCATGCTTGTATTTTTTCTAAATTTGAGACATTGAAAATTTATAACAGTTCAGTTATAAATTCTGCGTCCTTTAGTTCTGCGTCCTTTGCCCTTCTTAAAGACAAAAGAAATCAAATGGCGTGTGTCAGCAAAGGGCCGGAAGAACTCTTTCCTGGAGAGAAGATCTTTCAAATAAAGTAATAGAAGGTTGCCAAACCCACTTAAGAACCCTCTGTGAAATTTCCAGATACAAAAGCATAAACTCACAAGCATCCTGAAAAAAGGGGAAAATAGGCGTTTCTGCCACTTACTACTTCCCAGGCCACATCTCTGTCATTTTCGGTTAGAGAAAGAAAGAATTTGGGTCAAAATGACCCCCATTTGGGTAGATCTATTCAAAGAAGTGAGCATTTAATTGTGTATGTCACAGCTAATTATAAAATCACACACACACATACATTTTAAATTAGCCATTATTTTAATTTGCACAGCTAGAACTGCTAAAGTTTCTCCATTTTGCTTGTGAAAAAATAAGACATGTTTTAAAACAGCTAGCCTCCAAAGTAATCATCCAGGCACTTAATATCATGAAGAAAATGGTAAGGAAACTAAATGTACCACATTGGGTGATTTTTCTAGTAAATAAGGATACCATATCAAAGAATAATCAGTAAATATTCCAAATAGTCTCCCAGAAAATGATAGATCACACGAATGGAGTGATGTCTACAATGCCTTATTGAGTGAGAAAAAGTTTGGAAAGAGATAAGGATTCCATTTTGTAAATGGACACACTCCTAAAAAACCCCAGAAAGAATCAAAGAATACACCCCAAAATGGCAACTTGATTACCTCTTGGAAATGGATGTAATTTTTACTGTGTTTTGTTCACATTTTTGCATGCTTGTATTTTTTCTAAATTTGAGACATTGAAAATTTATAACAGTGCTAATAGGAAAAGCATGTCAAAGAAGAAGCAAACAATGCTTGGAAAATCTGATCTTTTGCTCTAAGCCTGTTCCCTAAGCTTCCTTCAGCAGCAGAATTCACAATGCCAGGGCCAGAGAAACCTCTAACGGGAAAAGGTCAAATACATCGTCCTCCAGCAACCAGTCCAGACTTTGATTCATGCTAACTGGGTCACTTGTGACATGATCTTAGCATATTTATTGGTACCAGGAATTGGCATGGTTGCCATACTCACTGGTTTGGCCTGCTCCCCTAAAAAGTGGAAAATATAAGAACCCAGATTTTCAAGGAAAAACATCAAGTACAGTTCCTTGGGGACACTCCACTCATGCTTACAGCTGTGACTTTGCTGTGGCATCAGGAATTTGAGATGGACTAGCCATCACATGAGTTAGCTGGGTCACTTTAATTATAAGCTAAAGAAACCTACCAGTACTTTGCTATGAACCTAGAACCTGTGCTTGCCTCCCTCAAAGGACAAACCCACCCTGTGCCATTGTGAATGTATTCTGTACTCTTTAGACTGTAATGTTTGGGAGCTTTCCAGTCCTAAAATAGCAGCCAGGCTGTTTGCTGCACAATGGTAGTTTACAAAGCTGGTGAGAGCAATAAACATGGAGAAGTATCAAAAGAGGCAATATGACACACCTTTTTCCAATTCACAGTTAAATAATCCCTCCACCTCTATAATATCACCTCCTACAAGAAGCCCTTCAGGATTTCAAAAGCTACTCTTAGGCCAACTCCAAAGCCTGTGTTCCTGATCACAGAGTTTTCAATATAAGTTCCTTTTTGCCAAGGACCTGAGAATCATCATCCTACCACACGATTCAGGCATAGATATCAACCCTAAGACTGTTGGTTCTGCAAGATTGACCTCCATATTCTTCATACCTGCCTGAGTCTAGATATAACAAGTCTTCCCTTCCAGGTATTGGGAAGGCTTGCATTGAAAGCAAATCTTTAATTTTGCAAACTGCACCATCTTCATTGCCTCCATCAGATGTTTTTCTACAAGGGAAACCAGACAGTTTTCCCGCTAATCAGTGTTCCCGTCAGTCTCATAAATTGGAAGACAGGGTGGAGCAGTGAAAGAGGAAATGCTCCACCCTGTCAAATGGGGAAAATGCTTTATTTTCCCCATTTTGCAAAGTCAGGGTCAGAGCCAAAGAAGGTGAGTCATCCACAGAGATCAGAATCCAACACCTACTCCTCCGGTCCATCCCCTGAATTCCCTCCTGCCGCGGGGGGCTTTATTTTTTCTTCTCTTAGCAGAGAAGAAAACCACTTCTCTGCTAAGAAACATGCAAAGTAAACTTGGGGTCTCTAGAGATTCACCTGAGGAAGACCAGGTACACACCAGGGTCATGAGCCTCCCTAAGGATTGGGTGAACCCATAATCCTGAATTTTCAGGGCATAAATAATGAACCAAGCTACTATTAATTGAGCATTTACCACTGTGCTAAAGCATTTTCATGTGTTATTTCACGTAATCCTCTGAAAAATGTATCATTATCCTCACTTTCAGATTAGGAAACTGAGGCTTGGGAAGGTTAAGACACTTCCATGGCCACCTACTTAGGAAAAAAACATCTTCCTCTGTCTTTCCTTCCTACCTATAGATGCCCTTCTAAATGTCGAGAAAGGGTGAGGGGAAGAATGCTTCCCTGGGGCCTCCACTCCAAGACATGGCCAAGGAAGCTGAACCCCAGAGAAAAGGACATTAGAAAGAGAAGGATGTTTTTCTGGAAACAGCAGCATGGGTGCAGACGGACATGCTTGCCGACATAACAACCTGGACACTCCTGGACACACCTACTCCACCACCCAGATGGCTGTCAATGGGACAAGTGCCTCCGGGTCATGTTCTTTCTGATACTTTCTTCTCTTTTCTGAAGAGTCATACAAAGGGCAAGTCCCATCAGGGTGGATCTCTGGGCGTCTCATCCCCCTCATCTGTCAAGATGAACCTAAGAGAATGTTTAGCACTGAGGTCCACCCTTTGGAAAGACCTCTGCCACGGGAAGGGAAGTGCTGCCTCAATTGCATGATTTGAGTGGCTTTGAGAGGGTATCCCTGTCCTCAAATGGCCCTCCTGTCTATACATGTGTCACGCTGGCTGAAATTCCACTGCTGGAGATGTCCTTTCTAGGTAAAAAGAAATGAAACCTCTGTATAAACATAAATACCCCCAAGAAGCACAACAGTAGGTTTCAAAGCTGGTGAGAGCAATGCATTTGGAAACATGTAAACATGGAGAAGCGTCAGAAGAAGTCATAAGACACCCTTTTCCCCAACTCACATTTAAATACTCCCCCCAGTATCACCACTCCCAGGAAGCCTTCCAGGGTATGAAAAGCTATCCTTAGGCCAAGTCCATAGCCTGTGCCCCTGACCACAAACTTAGTACCCAGGATGAGTACTTAGGGTTTGTCAATTTTAATTTTTTGTGGTGTAAGTATTTTTTTCCTGGACTTTTTGAACATTCTACCAATTTTCTTCTGAGAGTTTGACTCATAAAAGGCCCTCAATGACTATAGTATCTGTTTACTATCTGGCTCGGCACTATAGCACAGGGGTTATGGCACCTGCCACATGCACCGAGTCTGGCAGGCTCAAACTCAGCCGGGCCTGCTAAACAGCAATGACAACCGCAACAACAGAAAAAATAGCGGGGCACTGTGGCAGGCACCTTGGAGTCCCAGCTACTTGGGAAGCTGAGGCAAGAGAATTGCTTAAGCCCAAAAGGTTGAGCTTACTGTGAGCTGTGACGCCACAGCACTCTACCAAGGAGGACATAGTAAGACTCTGTCTCAAAAAAAAAAAAATACCATCTGTTTACTATCTCATGAATTCTCAAAAATGATTAAACAAATAAACACAGCAGCAGCTCAAAATTAGAAAGAGCAAAGAAAGTCAAGCTTAATCCAACCTTATTTTGTGTGTGTGTTTTGAGACAGAGTCTCAGTATGTCGCCCTTGGTAGAGTGCTGTGGCATCACAGCTCACAGCAACCTCAAACTTTTGGGCCTAAGCGATTCTCTTGCCTCAGCCTCCTAAGTAGCTGGGACTACAGGCGGCCACTATAACACCTAGCTATTTTTTGGTTGTAGTTGTCATTGTTTGGCAGGCCTGGGATGGGTTCAAACCTGCCAGCTCTAGTGTATGTGGCTGGCGCCCTAGCCACTGAGCTACAGGCACCAAGCCAACCTCTTTGGGTGTTTTTGTTTTTCTTTTTTGTAGTTTTTGGCCGTGGCTGGGTTTGAACCCGCCACATCCGGCATATAGGGCGGCGCCCTGCTCCTTTGAGCCACAGGCGCCTCCCTCCTCTTTGTTTTTTAACCAGAGTTGAACATGCACACAACAACTTTGCACTGACTTTCTTTGAGGGGAGTATATAACGTTTTATGATCTTCCACAAAGAGCACTGTGACTAAAGGTATTTTTGCACCTTAACAATTTTACAAAACACTGGATTCAGTGATTGATCCTCCTGGAGGTCACCAGTTTGTGAAGCTGTCTTTCTTCAAACATGCTTCCTGAGTGCCTAGGGCACCAGCAAGAAAGGCTATCAAAGGGCTCAGCACAGAGCCTGGAACATGCAGAATAAACTTCAGCTGGTATTATTGGTATTTCATGGACTTGAACTTGGGGGCTCAGCATCATCCAAGTTTGCTCTTAAAGAGCATTGATGAAGAGGTAATAAACGATTCCACGCAGGGAGCTAGAGATGGGTTCCCTGCAGCCAGAGGGCACAGAACACACAGCATCCAGAAATTTCTCTCATACCACAAGCTCACCATTGATGTGTACAGCCAGGAGAAAAGGAGAAAAGGAGAAGTGGGATGGCAGAGGGAGAAAGAGCAATGGCAAGGGAAAGATGGAAATTGCAGTGGGAGAGGGGAGAAGCCATAGGTTGGTTCTCCGTCTATAAGGTTGGGCTAGATGGCTTTTAATGACTTTTTCTAGTACTTTATGAAAGGGGAGTAGGAAGGGTGTGAGAAAGAGGGCAGGTGATGCCAGGAATGATTTGAAAGCCCAAAGGAAGAGGCCAAGCCTATGCAGCATGTGTTGCATCTAGTTAAATACGTAGACTAAATAGGATGCATGACGTAAGCAATAAAGTTCAGATGCAAGACCAGTGACAGCAAAGCCCCCATCCTGTCATCTCAGCTTTGTCTGTTCAGAATCTATGCCAAGTAAACAACAGCACCCAGACAGTAGGTACCCCACAAATGGGTATTGGTTAAAACAGTTATCCTCTTAGAAAATGTGGGGAAAACCCCAGAAGTCTAAAGAAAAAAAGAACCGTTTTTCATGAGCTCACCCCACGAAATAGTAATAGAAAATGATAACTAACATTTACTGAGTAAATCACACAGGCAGCACTTTCCGTGACCTCTCTCAGGTAGCATTTACTTAACCACTGACAATGTCTTAGACTTCCTTGCAAGTCTGTATCTTGTACAGGATACGTATATATTTTCAAAAGTTGCTGTATGCCCTGAACATAGGTTTTCTTTTTATTTCTTCTTACTGTCTTTTTCTTATTATCCTCATGAAAAACTTGTGTGGTATCTATTTTTTCTCCCATTTTGCAGATGAAAACACTGAAGCTTGGGAGATAAATTGCCTAAGTCAGATGGCTCATAAATGGCAGAGCTGGGATTTGAACCAAAGTAGTGCTGGCCGGCGCAAGGTGGCCCAGTAGAAACCTCCGATGACCAATTCGCCACACAAACACCTAATTGGACAACTATCATAAAGCAGTTGGGACACAAGGGCTGCAGTCCTTGGGCAATTCCTATGACTGTGCTGGCTCAGAGCCAGTGGACTTGGAGTGTACGTGACCCAGTGAGACATGAGCAGGGGCAGCCAAGCCAGTGCCTATGTATGTCACCTTTCCCCCAGCTATAGGCAGTGTGGCTCCGGGAGAATCTTCTTCCACTTGACAAAAGGGAAGGAAATAGCTCAGAGGACTTTCTTTTGCAACTTAAGAACCAGCTCAGCCATAGTAAAATAAAGTACCAAGAAGACTCCTGAGACCCCTGAGTTCAGGCCTTACTTCCCGGATGGCATTTCTGGACCCACCCTGGGCCACAAGGAAACATTTTGCCCTGAAGGGAAGGGCCCAGTCCCTGCAGGATTTACCACCTGCTGACTAAAGGGCCCTTGGGGCTTTTTATAAACATCAGCAGTAGCAAGGCAACCGCTCTCTTCAGACCTGGCACTGATGTCCACGAGGGACTATCTCCATTGCTCCTCCCCCAGTTCCAGTGGCCCAGCACAGAGAGTGAGATTTTGTCTGGTAATCCAAGGAATTCTGTTGCATCTTACCCAAGCTCACCAAAGTAGTACCACCAGGAGTCTGCAAGAGTCACAGCATTACTGGGCTTGGGCATCTCCTACGCTGATACAGCTGCAGTGACCAAAGACTTAGATTACAACACCCAATTTCCTTTGGAAACTGGAAATCCTTCTCAAGGAAGATAGGTTCCAACAAGCCCAGACTGCGAAGATTAAAATAAAAATAAATACCATTAGCCAAGGATGGTGGTAGGTGCCTGTAGTCCCAGCAACTGGGGAGGCTGAGGCAAGATCACTTGAGCCTGAGGCTGAGGATCACTTGAGCCCATGAGTTTGAGGATGCTGTGAGCTATGACACCGTGGCACTCTACCCAGGGTGACAGAGTAAAACCTGACCCTTCAATGCCCAGACTATCAGTGAACACCACGAACATCAAAAACATGAGAAAGACACAACCTCACCAAACAAACTAAACAAGGGACCAGGGACCAATCCCAGAGGTAGGTGACCTTTCAGACAAGGAATTCGAACTAGCTGTCCTGAAGAAGCCCAGTGAACTTCATGACAACACAGAGAAGGAATTCAGAAGCCTGTCAGAGAAATTTTACAAAGAGATTGAAATAATAAAAAACAAAGTCGTACTGGCTTGAATGCTTGTTATTTCACCCATTACTTGCTCTGTTTCTGCTTCCCTCCCCATTGTTCTTCACTATATGGTGTGAATGAGCAGTGATGAGCTGAATGTTCCCTGGGGAGTCCTAAAGACAGGCCCTTAACACAGGGCAGCACATGGTGATTGCTGTAAAGGGCCAAAGAGTCCCTAGATTCTCACCACCCTTCTGCTGAGGATATCAAGTTTTGCCTGTTAATATCCAATGACCCAGTTGGAAAGCTGTGAGTAGTGCCAGGGTCCATCCAGGGATGCCACTATGGGAAGCAGGGACCAAGCTCCCAAGAACTATAATCTGATGAGCATCCCTTTTATGATCACCTGGTCAGTCCAGGTAGACAAAAGAACTTGTCAATGTCATGTCTTGCCAGATAAAATCCAGGAGGCCCAGTTAAATTTGAATTTAGTTATTTATTTAACTACTATCAATATTATAGATATGTGACTAATTGAAATGACATGCTTATGCTAAAATATGATCTGTTCTTTACCTAAAATTCAAACTTAACCGGGCATATTTGGGACATACATATGCTAAAAATTATTTTTTATCTGAAATTCAGATTTAACTGGTTCTCCTGTATTTTTATTTGCTAAATATGGCAACTTGAGTGACCAGTAACTCTGCCTTCCTTTTGTTTTATTGTTTTTTCTTTTTATCTTCATTCTTCATTTCCACTTCAGTTCTTTTTTCCCACCATAAACACCCAAATTGATTAATTTAATTTGCCTTCTAATTTAATAGTCCATCTAATTTACCTTCCATGCGTATATTTGTATATACATATAAATTTGAAAATTTTATATTGAACTATCCTATAAATTGGTATTCTGTTTCTACCTTTTTTTTTTTTTTTGGCCAGGGCTGGGTTTGAATCCGCCACCTCCAGCTACTCCTTTGAGCCACAGGTGCCGCCCTCTGTTTCTACTTTTTTCCTCAACACTTTCTTCTTGAGATCTACCCATGTTGCTACATGCAAATCTGGATCATTAGCTATGGATTTTATATAACAATTCTTTGAATGCATAGACCAGGTTTTAGCTAATTGTGTTCTAGTGTTAGACACCTACGTCCATCTTTGGTTCCACAAATAGTTCTGGGTTAAATTGTGTGCACATTTGTTAGGTGTCAAGTCAATCTCATTATTGTATTTTCTATTTCTCTGGTTATTAGTGAAGTTGAATATTTGTTCATATACTTATTAGCTACTTGGGTTTCCCCTTCTAATCATTGCCTGTTCATACCTTTTGCCCATTTTTCTACTGGGTCTCCACTCTTTTCTCCTCCAAATGTACAAGAGTTTCTTGTGTGGTTTAAAACAGTCCTATCCAATAGAAATATAATGAGAGCCATATGTGTAATTAAAATTTTATAATAGCCACATTTAAATAGCAAACACAAACAGGTAAATTAATTTTAACAATATATTTTACTTAACTCAGTATATCTAAAATATTATGTAAACATGTGGCCAATACAAAATTATGAAAATACATTACGTTCCTTTGTGCAAGCTATAATTTTGAAATCTGGTATGTATTTCATACAGCACATACAGCACACCTCAATTTGGACTAGATCACATACAAAGTACTCAATAGTCACATGTGGCTGGTGGCACAGATGTGTTAAGCAGTGCAGGCCTAGAATCTAGACCCTAGATATTAATTCTCTCTCAGTTTTAGGTTGAAAATCTCTTCTCTGATACATCCATCTGTTAATTTTGTCTATGGTATCATTTGTTTGAAAAACATTTTAATTTTTATGTAACTAAGTTCACTGTTTTTCCCCTAAAATTTGTGTTTCAGACCCTTGATTTTAAAATTTGTATCCATGCCCATATACCCAAGATATAATCTTACATTTTTCTTTTATTAGTGTTATAGTTTTTATCTTTCTTAGGCAGATCAATAAGCTATTTAAGGATTTTTTTTCATATTGTAGAAAGTAGGGATCCAACATTATTTTCCTGTTACAGAGTGAGTTGTTTACCCCAGCACCATCTCTTAAATCATCTATCCTTTCTCCACTCATCTGCAAAGCCACTACAATCATATATCAACCTCCCATATATACATGAGTCTGTTTCTGAGCTCTATATTCTGATATTTAATTATCACAGTAACTCTTGTTTTATAACTATAACAATTAAATTGTAGAGAATTTACATAACTTGTCAAAGTCAACCAAATAGTAAATGTTAGAGTAAGGATTTGATCCCAAGTATGTCAAATGTCATACCAGTTAGGATTGTATTTGGCTTCAGGTATCAGAAACCAGACTACAGCAGCTGGTACAACGGCATTTATTTTTCTCATATAACAAGAATTCTGGAGACAGACCAGCCAGTACAGGCACAGTGGCTCCATGATGCCACTGGGGATCTATGTACCTCCTGTCTTTCTGATAAGCCATATTAACACGTGGCTCTTATCCTCATGGTGGCAAAGTGGCTGTCATCTCCTGAAATCTGCTTCCAAGAAAGAAGAGGGAAGGAAAAGAGCAAAGGCCAAGGAGTGTGCTGGCTGAGCCAGCGTCTTCTAATCAGGGAAACGCTTGTTTTTCTACCAGTTGCATCCAGTTGTATTCCACTAACATCTGCATGGCCAGAACTAGATCACTTGGCCATCCCTCACCACAAGACAACTTTGGGAAATGAAGATCTGTTGTTTTCTAAGCTGGAAATATGGCCACCCAAAGCAAATTTGGGATCTTTTAAAAATTAAGCAGTGGAGTATAGTACTAGGCAGGCATCAGAGAAGAGCTAGTGAAGCTTAAGCTCATTTGTCAGGCCCCTCCTATATCTAATTTTATATACTTAGTTTTATATTCCTTTTTCTTAAACCTCTGCCTGAAATTGCATTAACTTCAAGTTCCACAAAACCTGTATCTACTCTAGCAATGCCCGCCACATGTGTAAAAGTCCACAATTGCTTAAATTGCTTTGCATTTTTCTGGCTTAGTGGGACACGAGGTGAAGGGTATTACTAGGGTGCCCAAGTCAAATACACATTTTCAACTAATTCCCCAAGACCCACATTTATGCTTTTTTTTTGACTAGAACAAATACCTGGCCTATTGCATGCCAACTACATGCCAGGCTAGGTGGCTTCCCAAATGTTTTCTTCACATAATTATTACTGTAACTCTTTGTGGGTCAGAAATGCTCAGTACCTTGTACAAGGTCAAAGTCTGTAAGAGGCCAAATTGGGATGTTCACTTAATATCAAAACTTTGCCATGCTTTCCACTAAACTGTGGCTAAACATTTCCTATGGGCTTTGGACCCATGTAGGATTGTAAGCTTTAACAAATAAAAATACAGACAAGTAATAGTTTTTGAGTGTATTATTTGCTTTTTTATCGAAAATCCAAATTTAGCTGCTCAGACTGAATTTAATCTGGCAACCCTACTTTCACAGGCAGTGAGTACTGCCGTGGAGTGGAATGAAGACTACCTAAGATCTATATATATATATATATATATATATATATATATATATATATATATATATATACACATATACAAGAGCTGTCTGGAAAGTATCCAGCTACGTATGTGTCTCTATTTTGTCATATTGTGTGGTTAGATACTTTCCAGACAGCCCTCATAGAATATGTCCTAAAAGTTAAGCAAGATAAAGTGTGTAAAGTTCCTGGATCTCAATGCAGTGTAACCTCTTGGTACTGGACATCAAGCAGTTGGGGGTTGAGTCCCAGCTGCCTAACTAGGACAAGTCCTGTTGTCTTTCTCCGGGCCCAGTTCCTCCTTCTGTAGGATGCTCCAGCCACCACTCAGGATCCTAAAGCTTCCGTGTCCTCTGGCAGCCTATCAACTCCACCATCTCCACTTACGAAAAAGAGACTTATCCTGCAAGGGAAGGGGCATCAGTTTCCCTTTGGCTGCTTTCTGTGACCAGGATCACTCTGGTGGTTATTGGTGACCACATGGTAAAAAGCTGAAACGTCTTTCAGCTGCCACAAAATTGCAGCCCCGTTTCTGAAAACTGTGTCCTGTCTGCTTCCACTTAATTCTGTGAGACGCTCTGTCTACAATGAAGGCGTCTCTCCATGACCAAATTAGTTTGGGAAATGATATAATATATAACGACCCCCCCACATCCCTTGGCAATTCAAATGAAAGTATTTGTATAAGAAGCGAATTCTGTTACTCACCACCCCATTTCCCAAGCTTTTCCAACAGAATCTCTTGCTTGGAAAAAATTCCAGGTAGCTAGTGTTGCACGGAACTCACTTTGGGACACTGAGCTACTGGAACCGGGCCTGCTGTTGTAACAGTGCATTTAAGATGATAGTCAAAACTCAATCCTTGGTCCCGGGGTGCCTTTAAATCAGGACAGGTAGCAACATGCAACTTGGGAGTCCGAGAAATACAGCATAGCTTTCCTTGTGATATTTATCTTATTTTCTATTTGGAAATGGATGGAGAACCCAGAAACTGTGTAAGGGAACCGAATGCAGTTAGGCACAGAGCAGAGACTTGGACTCAGAGAGGGAAGGCATGAACTCCTGTTCTAACACTTTCTAGCCGGATGACCTTCCGCACCTTGTTTAACCTTCCTGAACCTTATATTCCACACGTGAAAATCAGACGCAGCTGTTACCCCCCACATAAGAGCCAGTGAAATACTGCCTAAGAGAATGCCTCGCACAGAGCGGACACAAGAGGTGCTCCCTCTTTATCTGTTCATTTGAACAAGTGGAAGCCAAGAAACAGACGTGTCCCCCTACTGAGAATATTAGAATTGACCAGATCACTGCTAGGCGAGGAATATTGACAGGGCAGAGACACAGACTGTCCTTATATGTGTAAGGCAAAGCAGATCAAAGCAATGAGAGGTAGCCATGCAAAATTTTGACCAATCTTAAGGCTAAAAGTGCCAGCAGCCTATCATGGGGCTGAGTGGGATAAGATGGAGCCCAACCAAGGACTCCTAGGACACAAGAAACAGCCCTATGAGACCCATTCATGGATCACATTTCTCTCTGAGTTTCAGCAAGTTAGCCAATACCTGCCTTATCCACTGCCAAAGTATACTGTGAAGATAAAACGAAGTTTTCTGTGTGACAGGGCTTTATTGAACTCTTGTAAAATTTACTTTTTACAATTTTTACTCTTGTAAAATTTGAAAGTAAAAGTAGGTAGTGATGATAAAATGAAGTTTTGTGTGCAGACAGGACTTTACTGAACTCTTGTAAAGTATAAAATGGAATACACCCATATAGATAAAATTTGAAAATAAAAGTAGTACAAAGATTGTCATGTGGATCAAAGTCAGTGTTTGTGGAATGAGTGTGCATTGAATCCTTAACAATCAGGTATAAGAAAATACCTGCCCTTGGCCAGGCATGTTGACTCACGCCTGAAATCCTAGCACTCTGGGAGGCCAAGGCAGGTGTATTGCCTGCGGTCAGGAGTACCAGACCAGCCTAAGAAAGAGCAAGACCCTATCTCTACTAAAAATAGAAAAACTAGCTGGGCATTGTGGCAATGTCTGTAGTCCCAGCTACTGAAGAGGCTGAGGCAAGAGGATCGCTTGAGCCCAAGAGTTCAAGGTTGCTGCGAGCTATCAC
This sequence comes from Perodicticus potto, assembly GCA_963574655.1. Lineage (NCBI taxonomy): Eukaryota > Metazoa > Chordata > Mammalia > Primates > Lorisidae > Perodicticus > Perodicticus potto. The sequence continues at coordinate 70,677 of CAUYRH010083828.1, read as the reverse complement.
ACAACACTCTAGGAGCGACAGAATGAGACTCTATCTCAAAAAAAAAGAAAAAGGACAAAAACAAAAACCTTCCCTCTCTAAATCAGCTAATGACCCCCTCCCTTCCTAGCTGTTGGAAAATTCTATCTCAGTCACGTCTTAGGAGGCCCTCCTTTCTGCAGGGTGTGTGAAAGTTCTCAGAAGCTTATGTCCAACTTGTGGCCCGCAGGCTACATGCAGATTAATTGAGGACTGTTCCGCTTATCTGTGGTGTTGGAGATCCTGAAAAGTATGCACAGGATTTTTTTTCCGCTCATCAGCTGTCGTTAGTGTTCTTGGATTTAGTATGTGGCCCAAAACAAGTCGTCTTCTTCCAATGTGCAGCAGAAAAGTAAAAAGGTTGGACACCCCTGGTAGAAGATTCAGGGATCTGATCATCAGCCTACACTGCACTCTGCTAGGTCTGTTATCCCTTGAAGGTGGCATTTGCAGCCAAGCTTGAGCAGAGAGGTCTTCGTCCAGGCCACGGACATCTGTGCATCAGAAATCCCTCGGCTCAGCCCACAATCATTCCCATCAGAGGTCCTGACAACTTTGCTTCTCTGGAACCCATAAAACCTCTCTGTTCTTCCCTTCCTATTCCCTAGAGAGCTGTCCCAAATTTCTCCTCTTTCTTCTCCCTTCTAAGGGCTGCCTTTGGCTCATTCCATCTCTCCCAACATTTGGAGCCTCACCACCTCACAGACAGTTCCAGGGGAACCCCAGTCTTAGGCAGGAGTAGTGAAGGGCTCAGATTTAAGGGGCCCTTGAACCTCCTATTCTGGCTGCCTTCTTGGGGTGACAGAGGGGAAATTACCATTACAGAAGTAAAAACACCAATCAGTGTCTCAGTACATTACCACATATACATAGTAGTATGTGCTTCACACTCCTTTAGCAAAGTATGATTTGAGGTTAGCTTGGATTGCGTTCTATTTTATTTTTAAAACAGAGTCCCGTTTTATTTTAATTCTGCATTCTCATTTTAAAAAAAGAGATCTATTTGTTTTTCAGGCAAACCCGTGACTCTGGAAGAAAACTTACATGCCAACCATGTGTTCTGACCAAGGTTCCAACACCAACTGGAGAGAGGTCTGCCCGATTGCTGGTTCAGTTGTTTTAGAAGCAAACACATTCCCCTAAGATGAATGGGCCCTGCTGACTGTGCAAGGTAAAGACAGTCTCTACTGAAGGTTACTAAGGAAAGAAAAATATTCCAAGCCCCACCCTTGGCTTCCTCACCTCCTCACCCCTGCATTCTTTCTAGCATAAAGAGAAAAGATTTTGTCTCTCCTTCTTCCTCTTTTCAGATACGGCTGTTTACTTTAGAGCTGGAGGTCACTGTCAAGGAAAAACCCAACCACCGTGGTGATTTTTTCTATGACGCAGGACCAGGGCTACAAACTAGGACTTTACTCTGAGATAGGAATAAATCTTGAGGCCTCTATGCAGAAGAGGGAGGCTTGATTGCTGGTAGGATAACTTTATGCTTTTTTTATGAAAGAGAGAAGGAAAACAAGATTGACATTCTGAGGATGGAAGAAAGAGAACGGGTAGGTGGAGCTCATTCCCAGGAAAAACACTAATACTCCTGATTCTCGAAGTGGGCCATAAAATGACTAGAGTGTGCTTTAGAGGAAAACACAAAAGCATGAAGGTCTGTAGGGGACGCCATCTGGTGACTTCTATAAGGGGGACTAGGGCTAGGGCCTTGGAGACATTGGTAAATGGGGTCGGGGAGAAGTTAGACTTACCCGAAGCATATTAAATTTTGTGATGAATTTATATTCATGCAGTACTTGTGTAATTAAAATTAACATTTAAAAGTTTATCTAGGCCAGGCATAGTGGCTTTTGCCTATAATCCTAGCACTTTGGGAGGCAGAAGCAAGAGAATTGCTTGAGCTCAGGAATTGGAGACCAATCTGGGTAAGAGCAAGATCCCCATCTCTATAACAAATTTTAAAAACTTAGCCAGATGTAATGGCACATGCTTGTAGTCCCAGCTACTGGGACGGCTTGAGCCCACAAGTTCAAGGTTGCAGCAAGTTGTGATAATGTCACTGCACTCTAGCTCTGGCAACAGAGCAAAACCTTCAAAATAAAATTATCTAAAAAAAGTAAACATACCAGATTTAGAGTCTTAATTTCTGGGTATGAGATTTGTCTTTCCCACTTGGAAACATTCAGCTGTCATTTATTGAAGAACTATTATATGCCAAGGAATATGTCAGGCACCAAAAGTACAAATATAAATAAATAGAACCACGGTCGGCAGGGCACAGTGTAATCCTAGCTCTCCGGAAGGCTGAGGAAGGTGGATCCCTTGGGCTCAAGAATTCGAGACCAGCCTAAGCAAGAGCAAGATCCCATCTCCACTAAAAATAGGAAAACTAAAAAAAAAATAAAAATAAAAATACGAAAGCTAGTTGGGCATTGTGGCAGGCACCTGCAGCACCAGCTACTTGGGAGGCTAAGTCCAGAGTATCACTGGAACCCAAAAGTCTGAAGTTTCCATGAGCTAAGCTGACACCATAGCACGCTAGACTGGGTAACTGCATCTCAAAAAAAAAAAAAAAAAAAATTCGGGCAATGCCTGTGGCTCAGTGAGTAGGGCACCGGTCCCATATACCAAGGGTGGCGGTTTCAAACCTGACCCCCGGCCAAACCGCAACAAAAAAAATAGCTGGGCGTTGTGGCAGGCGCCTGTAGTCCCAGTTACTGGGGAGGCTGAGGCAAGAGAATCACCTAAGCCCAAGAGTTGGAGGTTGCTATGAACTGTGACACCAGCATTCTACCGAGGGCGACAAAGTGAAACCCTGTCTCTAAAAAAAACGAAGAAAGAAAGAAAAAAATAATAAAGATCTATGTACAAATGACTTAATAAAAAATAAATAAAATAAAGTGTTACCACCTGAAAAAAAAAAGAGCCACTATCTTTTAAGATTTAAAATCTTAACTTATCAAAGTCCCAATTTACTTGTTTCTACAATGGACATGATCATTTCTACCTCACTTTCGAGGACGCTAAATGAAAGTATAGAGATACGGTTCTGTTAACTATAAAACACTGCATGAATGCTTATTATACATTTATTGCAAGCCTTATTCAAAAGAAGGCTTAAAGTAGTAACTTATTAACCGCTTTCTCTTTTAAAATTTAATAATGTTTTTAATCAATCACAAATTCACAAAAAGTTGGAAAGATAGTAGGCTGGTAAGTGTTTAACAATGGTCTGTGCAGAGTCAAAAAGGCCTGAGTTGTAACATTTGCCAATTTTCATGCTGTAAATACTCCCACCATAGGCAGTTTCAAGCTGCCAACATGATGTCACTTCATGCAGAGTTGAGAAGCTATAAGATTCATCATGAATTAGCTCCACTCTGGCCTTGGAATCAGCTATTTTTCCTAGATGTCCTGGTTCCTTGGGCTTCCTAATACCTAGGTGGAGAATGGCATTTAGAAACCAAGATTTGTGTGCACTCCTGTGAGGATACCACTGCTCCAAGGTCCCAGTGGACAGAGATGAAGAATGTACACACCCATGTGCACTCACACGTGAACGTCACATTTCAACCTATATTTATTTCTACGTCGATCTATCTATACATATTGAAAGTCATGAGTTCTAATTCAGAGAACTAACTCAGCATCAGTTTCTTCAAGCTGTCTCCCTTTCCTTATATATATCTTCCTTCTCCAATAGTGAAACATTAGGACCATTTTCTTCTTGAGACATAATTCGTATACCTTAAAATTCACTTGTTTAAAGTGTACAATGCAGCATTTTTTAGTGTATTTTCACAATGGTGTAACTATCATCATTATCTAATTCCAGACCATTTCCATCGCCCCATGAATAAACCCGAGGCCTGTGAGCAATAACTCCCCAAATCTTTCCTTCCTAATTCACTAACAGCAGCCACTAACCTACTTCCCAATTCTACATATTTGCCTATTCTGGACTTTATAAATGGGATCATACAACACGTGGCCTTTTGTGTCTTCCTTCCTTTACTTGGCATAACGTTTTCAAGGTTCATCCATGTTATAACACGTATCAGTAGTTCATTCATTTTGATAGCAGAATAATAAGCCATTGTCTGGACAGATGACATTTGGTTTATCCATTCATCAGTTGACATACATGTGGACTGTTTCTACTCTTTGGCTAGTACAACTAAGGCTGCTATGAGTATCCCAAGTTTTTATATGGACATAAAATTTCAATTTTCTTAAATATATACCTAGAAATGGAATTGCTGAGTCATATGGCAATTCTATGTTTAACTTTTTGAGGAACTGCCGAAATGTCTTCCAAACTGGTCGCATGATTTTACTTTCCCACTGCCATGAAATAAGGTCTCCAATTTCTCCACATTTTCCCCAACACCTGCTATTGTCTGCCTTTTTGATCATAGTTATTCTAGTGGGTGTGAAGTGATAATACAATCTCACTGTGGCTTGGGTTTGCATTTCCCTAATGACTAAGGATATTGAGTTTCTTTGGAGAAATGTCTGTTGAAATTCTTTGCCCATTTTTAGATTGGATTATTTGTCTTTTCCTATTAAATTATAAGAGTTTATTAGGCATTTTGAAACTAGACTCTTATCAAATACAGAATTTGCAAATATTTCCTTCCATGGCATGAGTCGTGTTTTCACTTTTGTGACAGTGTCTGTGAAGCATGCAAGTTTTTCATTTTGATGAAGTCATTTTACTATTTGCTCTTCAGTTGTTTCTGCTTTGTGCGTCACATCGAGGAAACCATTGCCTAACCCAAGGTCATAAAAATTTATACCCATGTTTTCTTCTAAGAAAGTTACAGTGGTTAGCTCTTACATTTAGGACTTTGATTCATTTTGAATTAAGTCTGGTAAAGGATGTCCAACTAACTTCATTCTTTTGAATGTGGATATCCAGTTACGCCAGCATTATTTGTTGAAAAGACTATTCATTCTCTATTGATTTGTTTTAGCATCATTGTTAAAAATCAATCGACCATAAATATATGAGATTATTTCTGGACTTGCAGCTCTATTTAATTGATCTCCATTTCTGTTCTTATACTAGTGCCACATATTCTTGTGTAATTGTGGCTTTGTAGTATGTTTTTCAAAGTGGGAAGCATTAACCCTCCTACTTCATTCTTTTTCAAAACTGTTTTGGCAATTCTAGCCCCTTGAATTTTCCATATGAATTTAAATATCAGCTTGTCAGTTGGGAGCCATGGCTTATGCCTGTAATCCTAGCACTCTGGGAGGCTAAGGCGGGTGGATTGCCTGAGCTCAGGAGCTCAAGACCAGCCTGAGCAAAAGCAAGACCTGGCTGCTACTAAAATTAGAAAAACTAGCCCAGGGCATTGTGACAGGTACTTGTATTCCCAGCTACTGGGGAGGCTGAGGCAAGAGCCCAAGATCACTTAAGCCTAAGAGTTTGAAGTTGCTGTGAGCAATGATGCCATGGCATTCTACCCAGGGCCACACAGTGGAACTCTGTCTCAAAAATAAATAAATAAAAAAATAAATATCAGCTTGTCAGTCTTTGGGGAAAAAAAAGCCAGCTAGGTTTCTTACAGGTATTGCATTGAATTGGTAGATTAATCATTTTAACAACATTAAGTCTTTTAATCCATAAATACAGAATTTATTTCTATTTATTTAGGTTTTCTTCAATTTTCCTGCAACAATGTTTTGTAGTTTTCAGAGTGTACATTTTGCACTTGGGTTAAATGTATTCCTAAGTACCTGTATTTCATTCTTGTGGCTACTACAAATGCAACTGTTTTTACATTATATTTTGGAGTTGTTAATTTCTAGTGTATAAAAATAAAGCAGATTTTTGTAGATTGATCTTGTATGTGAGTCTTACTGAATTCATTTGTTCGCCCTGATTGTACATATATAGGAGTGCCTGGGGATGTATTTCTTGGGGTATTTTGTCATCTGTGAGTAGAAACAGTTTTACATCTTCCTTTCTTTCTTTTCTTTTTCCTTTTTCCCCTTCATTGCCCTGTCTAGAACTTCCAGAATAACGCTGAAAAGAAATGGCAATAATGGCAATAATTCTTGTGCTTACTCCTCTTAGGAGGAAATCTTTCAATCTTTCAGCATCAAGTATGATCTTAGCTCTGGATTTCTTATAGATGCCCTTTATCAAAATTAGAAAGTTCCCTTCTATTCCTAGTTTCTTGAATATTTTTATCTTGGAAGTGTGTTAGATTTTGCCAAAGGCTTTTTTTGCAACTGTTGAGGTGACCATATAGTTTTTGTAATTTTCTATTTAAATAGTGTATCACATTAGTTGATTTTTGTATATCCAACCAAGCTTGCATTCCTGGCATAAATCCCACCTGGTTGTAGTGTATAATCCTTTTTATTCACTGCTGGATTTGTCTTGCTAGTTTTTTGTTGAGGATTTTGCATCTATATTCACAAGGAATATTGGTTTATAGTTTTGTTATGTTTCGCTTTGTTTTTCTTGAGATGTCTTTGTCTGGTTTTGTTATTAAGGTCATACTAGCCTCAAACTGTGAATTGGGAAGTATCCTCTTTCCTTCTCTTTTTTGGAAAAGTTTGTGAAGAATGGATGTTAATGTTTCTTTAAGCATTTGATAGAATTCATCCCTGAAGCTCTCTGGTCCTGGGCTTTTCTCTTTCTTTGTGAGAAGTTCTTTATTGCTAATTCAATCTCCTTCTTTGTTATAGGTCTAATCAGGTGTTTTATGTCTCCTTCAATCCGTTTGGTAATATGTGTCTTTCTAGGATTTTGTGCATTTCATCTAGGTTATCTAATTTGTTGGTCTACGATTGTTCATAGCACTCCCTCATCATTACTTTTATTTCTATAAGGCCAATATTAATTTCCCCTTTTTCATTCATTATTTTAGTAATTTAGGTCTTCTTTCCTTTCTTTGGTCAATGTAGCTAAAGGTTTGTCCATTTCGTTGTTCTTTTCAAAGAAGCATTTTTGGTTTCATCGATTTTAATCTATCATTTTTCCTCCTCTATTTCATTGATTTCCCCTCTAATCTTTATTATTTCCTTCCTTCTGCTTTCTTTGGATTTAGTTTCTCCTCCTTTTCTTCCTCATCCTCCTCCCTCTTCTCTTGTTGCTTGAAGTGGAAGTTCAGGTTGTTGATTTGAGATTTTTCTTATCATTTAAAATAGACATTTACACCTGTCAATTTCCCTCTGATCATTGCTTTAACTGCATACCCTTACTTTCACTAGGTTGCGGTTCTGTCTTCCTTTGTAGTAAGGTATTTTCTCATTTCTTCCATGATTTATTTCAACCCCTTTGTTATTTGGGAACGCACTCATAATCACCAAACGTTTGTGAATTTTCCCAATTTCTTCCTATTATTTATTTTTAATTTTATTCCATTGTAGTCGGAGAACATAACTTATATGATTTCAGTCCTTTTAAATTTATTGTGACTTGTTGTATGGCTGAACATGTGATCTGTTCTGGAAAACGTTCTATGTGCCCTTGAGGAGAATTTATTATATATTCTGCTGTAGTTGGGTGGAGGCTTCTACAGATGTCTGTTTGGTCTGATTGCTCTTTGGTGTTATTCAAGTCTTCCTTGATGATCTGATTAGTCTATTCATTGTTGAAAGTTTTGAAGTCTTCAACCATTATTTTTGAATTTTCTGTTTCTCCCTTCAATTCTGACAGCTGTTGCTTCCTGTATCTGGGGGCTATATTGTTAATGCATTTATGTTAATAGTTGATAACTTTTCTTTTTTTTTTCCTCTTCTGGTTATATATTGTGAATGAAATGATATATTTTCTTTATGAATTAACTCTTTTATCATTATAAAATGTCCTTTGTCTCCACTAACAATAGTAGTCTTTAAGTCTGTTTGGTCAGATATTGGCATAGCCAGTCCAGCTCTCTTTTATTTACTAATTAATGGTATATCTTTTAACCTATTTATGCCCTTGAGTCTAAATTGTATTTCTCATAGATATTATATGGCTACATCATAATTTTTTATCCTGTTATCCATTCTATTTCTAATAAAAGTTTTTAATCAATTTATATTTATTGTAGTTGCCAATGACATAGGATTTATGGCTGCCATTTTGCTATTTATTTTCTATGTCATGCTTTTCTTCTTCTACTCCTCTGCTACTGCTTCTTTTGGGTTAAACAATGTTTTCTAGCATTTTACTGAAATTCCTTGTCATTTCTTCTGCTACAAGTATTTTCAGTGATTTTCTTAGTGGTTGCTGTAGGAATTACTAATTATTTTTTATTTTTTGTAGAGATGGGGTCTTGCTATGTTGCCCAGACTGGTCTTGAACTTGTGGCCTCAAAAGAATCCTCATACTTTGGCCCCCCCAAAGTACTGGGATTGTAGGTATTAGCCACTGCATCCAGTCTGGGATTACAATTAACATCTCAATTTGTCACCATCTAGTTCAGATTAATATTAACTTCAATAATATACAAAAACTTTTCTCCTTAATACCTCCATTTCCTTCCCTCCCCTTTCTGCTATTATTAACTTGTAAATTATATCTGCATACATTTTGTGCCCATCGACAAGTTTGTAATTATTATTATTTATTTTTCATTTTTATTATTATTCCTATTTTTTCACCATGACACCCTTGGTAGAGGTTGCTGTGAGCTGTGATGCCATGGCACCCTACCATAACAGTTGTATCATTTTATACTCCCCCCAATAATGCCCAAGGGTCCAATTTCTCCACATCTTCACTGACACTTTAGTTTCTGAGTTAGTTAGTTGGTTTGTTTTTTGTATAAGCCATCCTAATGAGTGTGAAGGGCTATCTCATTACAGCTTTGATTTACATTTCCTTAATGATTAGTGGTGTTGAGCATCTTTTCATGTGCTTACTGGCCAATTTGCATATTTCTTTGGGGAAATGTCTATTCAAGTCCTTTGCTCAGTTTTTTTGTTTGTTTGTTTTCATTTTTTGTAGAGATGGGGCCTCACTATATTGCCCAGGCTGGTCTTGAACTCCTGTCCTCAATCAATCCTTCTGCTTTGACCTACCAAAGTGCTGGTATGACAAGTGTGAGCTACCATCCTGGCCCTTTGCTCAGTTTTGAATGGAATTGTTGGGGGTTTTCGTTCTTGAGTTTTAGGAATTCTCTGTGTATTCTAGGTATTAATTCCTCACCTGATATACGATTTGTAGATACTTTCCTCATCCTATGGGTTGCCTTTTTGCTCTATTGATAGTGTCTTTTAATGCACAAATTTTTTTACCTTCATAAAGTCTCATTTGTCTGTGTGTTCTTCTGTTGCCTGTTACCTGTGCCCAAGGGGATCAGGTCTAGATCACAATGGTTCCAGATTTAGGTGGACGCCTAGGAGCTCACCTATGGACACAAGAGGGAAGGCAGAGATGTAGGGAGAGATATGGTGGGAGGCAACAAAAGAACAAATACACAAAACTTATGCAAGAAGTCATTGCCAAGTCCAACGACATGAAGTTTCACCCTATACTTTCTTCAAAGAATTTTATCATTTTAGCTCTTACCTTTAGGTCTTTGATCCACTTTGAGTTCCTTTTTATCTTCGGTGTGAGGTAAGGGCACACCTCCGGCTTCATTCATGTGGCTATTTAATTTTCCCAGCTCCATTTTTTGAATACAAGTTTTGAAATTTCAGAATAATATGTTGGGGGTGAGGGGAGAGAATAGAAGGAAAGAGATGCAGGGTAGCAACTACAGATAACTCTCTCGAGGAACTTGGTTCCAAAGAGAAGAAATAGAGCAGCATCTGGCTGGGTTAAGTGAGGTTGAGATAAGTGTTTCTGCGGGTTTTTGTTTTGTTTTGTTTTTAAGATAAGAGAAGGATTAGATGTTTTCAAGTTAGGAATGGGAATGATCGAATGATCCAGAAAAGAGTAAACAAACTGATGCCGTAGGAAAGAGAGAGGAGAATCGCTTGCACAATGGGACCAGACCCAAGGGATGGGATCTGTTTCCCAAGTGTTCCAGCTTTAGGCAGAAGCCCAGGAGCTCGCCTGTGAGAATAGGAGAGATGGTGGCGACGTGGGGGCAGGTGCTGGTAGGAGGGCAAATAGGAAGGGAGGCGAGTCAGCAAGTTCTCTTCTGATTATATCAGTATCTCAACAAAACGGGCAGCAAGATGAACAGTGGAAAGTAAGGATGGGGAGGGATCTGAAGAGACAGCAAGGGGTGAAATAGCCAAACTGCAGAGGGGAGAGTGAGTGAGCCAGAGACATGGCTGGTGCTTGCCTGACAGCTCTGAATTCACCCTGGAAGATCATGCTTGGAATTTCAAAGTGAGACCAGTCAGTGTGGCTGTGTATGTTTCTCCATCCTTGTTTAGGTTCAGCAGGGCAGGCACAGGACAAGTGCAGAATCAGAGCGTGTCAAAGAGTTAGTGATTGTCATAACTGGCTGCAGGACTGCAGCTGGTGAAGGAGGGAGAGGAGGATGTTAAGGGACGAGGAGGTCATAAAACACACAGTGATCAAGGATTGCTAGAGTTTGGGGACAAAAGAGAATGAGGCGGAAAGACAAGAAGTGGTTGGTGAAGAGCTGGATGCGTGAAGTTGATATGGTACCTCATTAGTAAAAATACAGTATGCTTATGGGAGCAAGGGCTGAGGTTGAGAGGAGGTCAAGATCATTGGAGGAGACGTGGTAGAGGAGCCGAGGGACCTGAGACTTAGAAGGATCCTCCACATGTGAAAAGATCACAAATCCAGGCTGGAGTCAGGAGAGACAACAACAGGGAGCCAGGAACCCAGACTGCTGAGAAATGAGGGAGAATGAGCCAGAAGCCAGCAGAAGACCAGGACCATAAGGGGTAGAGGAATGTGATCTGACGATGAGGGTGGAGGGTCAAAGCTGAGTGGTTTCAGGGTGAGGGGAGGGAGAAAGTTCTGTGGATAGGATGAAGGAGCAAGAAGGACACGTGCCCACCTGCAGCCCCAGAGCACAGGGGCCGTGGGAGGAGAAACAGCAACGGCTGGAGAAGGCAGGGGGCCAAGGAGAGGCCCACGGAGCCAGGTTTCTGTGAGAGCGGAAGCACAAAAGAACTCCAAGGAAGAGGCCAAGTGCAGGGATATTGCTGATAATCAACATGAACTCCAGACGGCACAGCAGAGGGTTATCAGGTGAGGGGGGTGAGGGGCAGAGGACAGAACAGAACATGACAGAGCCCCTTGGAGATTCACGGCCCACTAGGGGAGTGGGTGGGAGGTGTGGAAGGACAGAACAGAACATGACAGAGCCTCTTGGAGATTCACGGCCCACTAGGGGAGTGGGGGGGTGTGGAAGGACAGAACAGAACATGACAGAGCCTCTTGGAGATTCACGGCCCACTCGGGGAGTGGGGGGGTGTGGAAGGACAGAACAGAACATGACGGAGCCCCTTGGAGATTCACGGCCCACTAGGGGAGTGGGTGAGAGGTGTGGAAGGACAGAACAGAACATGACAGAGCCTCTTGGAGATTCACTGCCCACTACGAGGGGTGGCCTAGAAGCCTGGAGTCCTAGAGGTTATTGCCAAACCTGGGGTTAAAGGGCCTAATGGCAGACTGTAAAGGCAAAGCGTTGGGTGTTTAGGGCTCCCTTTTTGCCCCTGACAATCACTCAGGTCTGGTGGCCAAAGGTGGATTTAACCCAGAAAGCATTGCTCCATGCAGACCCCTCCCCATTAAGAACAGGGCTTCCAGGGGGCTGGGTTACAGCAGGCATGGTCCTCTCTGCACCCCAGATGCTAGGGATCGAGGCCTACGTCAGGGAGGTCTCGGGTCTTGTTCAAGGGCTCCTCTTGACACTGAATAGCACAGAAAATCTGCCATGACTGAGAAACTCTCCTGTCCCAAGCAATGCAAGGTGATGTACACACATCATCTCCAGGCCTTGTGCAATTCTTTAAAGTAGACAATATTGTACCCTTCTTACAGATGAAAGAAACTGAGGAGGGAAGGAAAATGGCAGACCAGCCCTGGGGAGCTGCCTTATGACGAAGGCAGTATGCGTAGTGGTTAGAGCACTAACTCAGGAGCCAGACCCCCCAGACTGTGTCCTGGCTCCCAAGTGCTAGCTCAACTTAACCTCTCTGTGACCAGTTTTCTTCTGGGTGTGATGGCCAATCCCTGAAAGCATTTGACAAACAGTAGGTAGCTCTTACCAGAGCCATATGGTCAAAATCAGCCACATAAGCCAAGAAATGCCCTTTCTTTGTGGGTTATTCCAGCTTTAGTTGAATATTCCAACTCTTCTGACCAAAAGATTCCTGATGCAAACACTGCTTTGATTTCCACTAGGCAGATAAGGAAACAAAATCAGAGGGGTTAGTTGATTGCTCAAAGACGCACAGTAAAGATTTGAACACAGGTCTGTTTGACCTGCCAGTCTACTCAGAAACAGCCGTCCCACCCTCCACTCAAAGCTCATGCACTCAGGACCCTCTCTTGCTTCCAGATGAGCGTCTTCTTCACAGGGGAACCATGCGGAGCCCACATAGGGACATTTTTGAAGAAACAGAGAGGCCAGTTTGGCAGCCTCCTGCCCTTGGGCTGATCACCCTGGAGAGTAGTTTAATGGATCACAGACCATGCTTGGGAGGATTAATTTTCACATGGTCCAGTGATCCAGAGCTCAGGTCTGTGCTCCCTGGAATGTGGCGAGCAGAGAACAGGTGCAGAGGTGTTCTCAGACAGGCTCATGTCGTCTCCAAGCCTTCACTATCCAGGACAGCATGAGTCGAAGGAGGCGGATGCCCAAGAAAGCCAGAGGCTATGACGAATCACACCCACACACTCTCCCTACCGCTGCCTTCTGTCCTATATTTGCCACTTATTTCTCTTTCTTCCTCGCTTCTTTTCTTCTTCTTTCTACCTCTCCTCTTTCCACAATTAGAATGATTTATAAGAAATATGTGTAAGTGAAATATAAATACAAACATCAAACATCAGGCATCAGGAACAAGTAAGCCATAAACTAGGACAGGAAGTATAGACTAAGGGGATGAAGATGGAACACAGCACCACATACCGAATGTGATGTTTCACAGTTGTCACAGTTGAGCTTCCTGGTGGTCAGTGTGAAAATGGGTAACGGAGTCAATTATATAGTTCAGAATATCTGAGTAGTATGGGCAGACATAATCTGTCATCAGAGGAAGGAAAAAGCTTTTCCAGCACTTAACCCCTGAAGAAAATTTTTACATGCTGTATTTAGGTGACAGTAAGTACTGTCATGTACAGTGTCCCTGGCCACATCTTGAATGCAAATAGAGTAACAGGTTTCATGACCCCATTTCCTGGAGCATCCTTTGAAGGAAACCAACAGAGTAGTCCCAAAGTACAACTCAGTGAGAGCCTTCATTTTATTTTTAAGAGAGTCTTACTTTGTCGCCCTCAATAGAGTGCCTTAGCATCATAGCTCACATCAACCTCAAATTCTTGGGCCCAAGGGATCCTCTTACCTCAGCCTCCCCAGTAGCTAAGACTACAGGCACCTGCCACAACACCCAGCTATTTTTAGAGACAGGGTCTTGCTCTTGCTCAGGCTAGTCTTGAACTCGTGAGCTCAAGCAATTCACCTGCGGTAGCCTCCCAGGGTGTGAGGATTACAGGCCTGAGCCACCATGCCCAGCCTAGTGAGAGCAAAAAGCACAGAGCAAAATGCAATTGCCTAATAGTTTGGCTTAATCCAACAGCATTTCCCAAACTGTGTCCCTCAGAACCCTAGAGTTGTATACTGAATTAATAAATGTTTAAAAGGGTTAAGCAAATAAATTAGACATAAAGTAAGGATTAAACAAAATCAAAGAGGTTTTTTTTTTTTTTGTCGTTTTTTGGCCAGGGCCAGGTTTGAACCCGGCACCTCCGGTATATGGGCCGGCACCCTACTACAATGAGGTCTTTTTAACTGCAGGATTTCTAAAAGCTTTTAACACTCTAACGTCCATTGTGAATTTCCAAGGTCAGGTGAAAGATGGATTATTTCCCAGACTTAACTTGTCTATGGAACCCTCCTCTGCAACTACCCCAGTTTTTTCAGAAGTTTCTTTTAGAAACCACAGAAAATGAGAAATGCATGAGCCACAGTTTGAGAACTACTGATCAGGAGGAATGGATGAGCTAAATGCTGCCAGATAAAATTTCTTGCAGCCAGGTGTTTGCTAAGGGTTGACCATCTGATGATTAGGGCAATAATGTCTGATGGGGCCCAAACTTCAGGTGTTTTGCTGTCAGCGGAGGGTGAACCCATCTACGCGGTTAATTAAATAAGGACAACTGTCCCCCAATTTTTTTTTCCAGGATTAACATTCTTAGTCCAAACAATTGGAGGATGGAAGAAATTGGTCACAGAGAATAAAGACAAGAATATCTCACCACTTATGAGAATCTGTCTCTGATGGGCGGGAGTAGGTGTGTGCCCAACTAGGGATCTGGGTCAGGTGCAAAGGTAGGATTTCTTTTGCCCACTGGCTCAACTTCATAGAGTTGAGGGAACAGTTAAGAGTGGGATTGTCAAAATATGCAAGATATGTCCTAGGAAATAGTCGGAAACCAAGAGACGAACCAGAAGGAGGTTAAAGGAGTCCAAGCTAAAGCCTGAACCAGAGCTTGGTCACAAAGAAAGATCAGGGAAAGACAGACAAGTCTAGAGATGGCAGTGGAAAATGGTTAACAGAGCAAGGTGGGGAACCTGAGGCGTGGGGCCACCTGCCGCCTTCTTGATCCTTGAATGTGGCCCTTTGATGGAATACAAATTTTACAGAACAAATCAGATAATGAATGGTGCATTCTCTGATTGCTGTAACCTCAGGCATAGGTGTACCGTGATAGTTCTGAGTCGGACAAAGGGTTTCTTCTATGGCCACTTAGCTTGTAATTCCAGCCTTTGTGGCTTGAATCAGGTTCACAAACAGCTAAGCATAGGTCTGAGTTTGGGATCTGAACCACTGCGAAAAAGGCAGATAGAGAAGACAGCAGACATATAGCAATTCTGAAGAGGCCAGAAGTGAAAAGTACTTGTTCAACCAAGGGTGCTTGCCACTGGGCTACTGACAAGAGTGAAAAATGGAAATGACCCCAGAGAATTGATTAATTAAAATAGGGTAGGGTACATTCATTTGATAGAATACTTATACAACTTTCAGGAATGATTTCAAATACATGTATTAATATGGAAAGAGATACATCGATGAACTGTTAAGTAAAAATAAAGATTACCAAAATGCAAATAGTAGGTTCTCATTTTAGTGGAGGGAAAAAGCATATTTGTGTAAGTCTGCACAGAGAGAAATCTAGAAGGAAATATGCAAAATTAAAACTTGTTCTCCATGAGCTATGAGATTACTGATGTCTTCTTGTTCATCAGTACTTCTAATTTTTTACGATCAGTATGGATTTTTTTTTACATAGTTTTTTTTTTTTTTTTTGCAGTTTTTGGCCAGGGCTGGGTTTGAACCTGCCACCTCCGGCATATGGGGCTGGCGCCCTACTCCTTTAAGCCACAGGCACCGCCCATTTTTACATAGTTATTTTTAAACAACCAGGAAAAAAAAAAGAACATGAAATGCAATTTCCCAACTGCCTGCAGTTTGTGCCTGAGGCATTCACTATCTCTTCCAAGTTGTCTTTCTCTCCAAGTGTTCCTTATTTTCTCACTTGCCATTTCAGTGTCTCCCCCTAAATCCACCCTCAGAGGCAGGCATTCTTTGAGGGCACTGGGGGCATAGGCTGCTGGGTTCTGAGAAGCACAGAGGCAGGAATCCTGGGACAAGAGTGAGAGCTAAGTCACTTGCCAGCCAGCGCAGGACAAAGAGAGGAGTGGGAAGCAATGGGCATTTTGCTGGAACCCAGCTCACCATGTCTACTGGAGTGTGGGGCAAGCATGGGCCGACTAAGGACTGAGGCCAGAGAAGGGCTGGACAGTTTGACTTCATGACATTACTGCCCCTGACTTCTTTCTCAGTGAACTTGTTGTGTGGCCTAATGTGCAGATCAGAAATGACTTTGTCACAGGTCTGGGGTGACCAGTATGGTATGATATCTGAGGTGATCCCTCTCAACAGAACTGACTCTGGCTTCCCCACTTGCAATGGGGTGTGAAATTCTACCCCCACTGGAGGCTGTGAGAAGTCACAAGATGGAAAAAACCTGCATTTCAAATGGGAGAAAAAATAATTTTACCGAAAATTAATGAATTGCTCTTTGTCCAGCAATTAAAACAAATCAATATGTTTTATTTGGAGACTTGGAAGGATTTATTTATGTTTTGGGATTCTAATATTACAGTAAGCACAAATACAGTATGGAGAAGAATGTGAAATCTACATGAATTGAACATTTTAAGTCTCCAGAGACCCTGTGTACTATCCCCCGGACAGATCTGCCTCGGAATACACCCCGACTCTGCCCCCATTCACTCTTCAGGAAGCCTGAGCAGATCACCAAACAGATCATCACCTAAACTGTATCCGAGGGAGAGAGGGATCCGTTACACCCGGGTCAGTTACAACCTAAGATGCATAAATTACTGAGCCTCCTCTGAGCAAGTTTTAGTGGGTGCAGGAGGTTTAAGTCATCTTAAATAAAATGTTACTGTCTCCATTTAAAAAATTTTTATTGCCGAGTATTACAGGGGTGTGCGCATTTTTGATTACATAATTTGCATTTGTGCATTTTAAGTTGATATTGTAAGTATGTGCATTATGCCCATTGGGTGTGAATTAAAAAACTGAGCTTCCACAGAGTTGAAATTCTTGCCCAAGGTCACATAGCTGGTAAAGTGACAGGAGATGGATTTCCAACTATAAAGTCAGTATGGATGATGGTTAAAGCAAGATACTTTAGAAAACAAAGTTGTTCCCAAGCCCAGCTGTCAGGATGAGGACAATATGAAGTAACACACTGTGAGAAGTGACCATTTCTCAGGGGTGGTAGTAAACAGAACTTTCATGTTCTACTTTTTTTCTGTAATATATGTGTTGTTACAACCAGTATGTTTTTTGTTTTTTTTTTCCACAGTGGCTTTCCAACAATGTCAAAAGATTAACTTTTAGGCCCTAACCCCAAGGAACCTCCCTTGGTCTGATTTCAACCCTGCCTTCTGACAATTTGGTTTCCCATTGAGCTGGCTAGCAGAGGGGGGCACTGGCCAAGTCAACATCACCCGTGTGAACCACCTGATTCTCTATTTTTCATTATAAATGAATGTGGTTCAACTAATTTTTTCTTCTCCTCCCATCCCCAAGCCTTCCTAGGATCTAGCAAACAGAAAGGAATATTATACAGAGCAAGCAAAAGTAGAGAAAAAACACAGACTCTTTTAGCAAAGTAACCCACAGGCATGGGTCACTCTGATGGTCTCTCAAGGCTTGATCCTTTGTCGGAGAGAGCTAGTAAAGTCTTTTTTCTTCATCCATTGCTCCATTACTCAGAATTCTTTTGCTTGCAAGGGACAAAAATCTAACTTGAACTGACTTAAGAATAAAAATTAGGGTAGATGTTATAGATTACTATATAACATAACATAGGAAAAGTCCCAAGTTGGATCCTAGCATCAAGTATGGCTGGATCCAGGTGTTCAAACAATGTCATCAGGACTTTGACTCTTATATCTTTTGTGCTGACCCTGCTCTTGGGCAGGTTCCCTGTGGTCCCAGCAGCCCCAGGGTTCCATCCTCTAGCTTGGAAACCCAGCAGAAAGAGAAACTTCTCCTCAAGAATTTCAACAGAAGTCTCAGAATTGAATCCCAGTGGCTGGGCTTGGATCACGGAAGATAGCGGGAGGGAGTATGCTGATTGTCCTGCCCAGAATCCCATCAGCTTCCCTCCCACAGAGCTGGAGAGAGAACCGCTCAGAACCACTTCCCTCCCCAGAAGCACTCAGAATGACGGTGGGGAGCAGTGGTTGCCCTAGTGAAAACAGGCCACTGTTACCTCAAAAGGACACTGGACCTGGGGAAGGAAAGAGATGCCCAGTGCTAGATTTGAGACCCCCATCAGATTGCTCTAGGGGAAAATGTGTCAAAGAAAAAAACTGATGTCAAGCCAAAGGGTGAGGAGAAGAAATAGAAGGGGACAGTGAAGGGACGGGATTTCAGAAACAGAGGGGCCTGGGGCAGGGGAGAAGTGAGGGTCATCGAGCTGCTCCTTGGGGTGAGGGCAGGAGCAGCATCAGAGGAGTAGGTCCCCGGGGAACCGCTCGACAGTTGGTACAGCAGCCAAAGACCCCTTGCTTGTGCTTCTGGACTCTGAATGAACCGAATGAAATGTCTTTTGAGAGAGTAATGTGCCGCCCCACCCTTGACGTGCAGGGCAAGGTAAGGGAGTCACGTTTTCTTAACTACTATGCTACTTATGTCTGCCCATCCTGTTAGCTTGAATCACCTGCCCAGGGGCCAGTTTTGTCGCCACCAACTGACAAGATTGATTTCCACGAGACAGAGAACCTGACCTTGGACACTGATAGATTCCACAGGTCCTGCCCTGTGGAAGGCCCCTTGGCAGGCAGCCAGCAGGCCTACGCTGACCACACCCTGCCCTTGCCTCCAGGCCTTCCATTCAGGGCTGCGCCAGGACTCTGGGAGACCGGGGATGAGGACCCCTGGCTCAGGGCTTGGCTCAGAGTAGGCCCACATAAACCACAGCTGTTCCGAGTGCTGTTGGGTTCTTGGCACGAGACAAATGGCACCTGTTACTAGGTACACGCAGTGCACAGCCGGGCACCAGTGGCCAGGGATGCTCATGCTTCGGTGACTAGCAGTTAATCCAACTGTGCGACCGTAAGGAACTGAGTGCAGCAGCAGGTGCTAACTCCCTGTGGGCCGTTTGGGGTTTTGATTTTCTGCGTTTGGCTGGGCTTTCTGTCCCTTCCACTCAGAATACTTTTCTCATCACTTCTCTCTTCTTTACAAGGCCTCCTCCTTGCCAATGGGCTCAAAGCATGAACAAACTTACTACTGCTCATCTTGACATCCAAAAGGTTTTATCTGAGACCCGCCCATGGCAGTCTTTCTCAAAGTGGGGTCCCCTGATCCCCTCCATTGGAATCACGAGAGTGTTTGCTAACTGTGCGGATTGGTTGATCCTATTCTAACTCAGCCTCTGGGCTTGGGTCTGGAAATGTGCGTTTTTAAAAGGGTCAGGGGGCCCAGCCGAGTGGGATCCTGATGCATCTCAGAGCTGGTGAGCCACAGCTCTGTGGGCACTCACCAGTTGTCCAGCCCCAGCAGGAGAGGCCTGACTCTCCAGGCCCTGCCCCCTTTGGCCCTTCTATCAGGCAATTCAAAGTCTCCAGACCCATGAGTTACTGATTAACCCTAGGTTTCGAGGAAAGAAATAATAACAACCAACGGGACATTGCAGGCTAAGAAACAAGCTGGGCAGCCTTGGGAGAGAGTAGAGCAAGAGAGCTGTTTTCAGCAGGTACCTGGCGAGAGCGAAAAGGAGAGTCAGTCCCGGTCCAAGTTCCAGCGCTACCAGTCCAGGGGCTGAACAGCTGCATCCCACCGGCCCCTGTGCCCAGAATGGCCTGTCCTGAGAGCCCAAGGCAGCTCCAGCCCATCTCCGCAGGAGCTACCACCACCCCAGCTGCCGGCCCCGCTGCGAGTCACCGTGGCTCCAAGGAGTGGGACCTGGAGTGCCTGGTGTGCCGGGAGCCCTACAGCTACGCCCGGTCACCCAAGCTGCTGGCCTGCCAGCACACCTTCTGTGCCATCTGCTTGAAGCTCCTGCTGTGCGTGCAGGACAACACCTGGTCCATCACCTGCCCGCTGTGCCGCGAGGTCACTGCCGTCCCTGGGGGACTCATCTGTAGCCTGCGAGACCAGGAGGCACTGGTGGGGCGACTGACCCAGCCACGCCTGGAAGTGCAGCTCTGTCCTCAGGGGCTGGCGGATCCTGCCACCTCGACAGCGGGGCAGCCCAGCTCGGCAGAAGAAGACGGGCAGGATGCAGTAAGTGCCAACCGAGCAGCAGCCCGCCGCCTGGCCGTACACCTGCTCCTGCTGGTCTTGCTCATCGTCCTCATCCTGCCCTTCATCTACCCGGGCGTCATCCGGTGGGTGCTTGCCTTCATCATCGCCCTGGCCCTGCTGATGTCCACCCTCTTCTGTTGTCACCCCAGCCAGGGCAGCTGCTGGCCCTCTCCCAGGACTCTTTTTTGCAGAGAGCAGAAACCCAGCCAGATCTCTTCCATTGCCTGAGTCACTCTGACCAGGCAGCCCCTTTTGCCTCTTGGGTCCTCTTGTCCTCCAACAAATAGGGTAAAGGGCTGTGAACTGAGACGCTCCCTCAGGAAATCACATGCCAGCTGGACTTGTAAGCCAGGATGGCCATCTTGGGTCAAGAACTTGTGCCTGGACAGTAGGCTTGCAGCTGCTCTTGGGAGAGCACAGCTAAACTGCTGCAGGGTAGCGAAGAGGCACAAACTTCCTATTCCTCTTCTTCCAATGCTCCCAGTTTTTCTTTACATAACTTGAAAGTTTTGCAGTATTGACCCTGGTGCTGAACAAATAGAACTGGGACTCCTTTTTATTTTTTATTTTTTGTTTGTTTGTTTGTTTTGCAATGTATATAAACTGGTTTTATTTTCTTGCTTTGGTTTGGTTTGGTTTCTTGTGTCTGGGGCCGTTGGTTCACATTTCTGGCTGTTACACGTTTTCCCTCCTAGGAAGCTGGAGCCCACGGGGGAGTCTTCCTGGGCTTCCACTGGAACTGCCCATCCCAACCTCACCAAGGTCCTGGCTGCCTGGGTCTGCCCTTCAGTTGCCCCAGGGTTGGAGGGAGAGAAGGGATAGTACTTCTGATGCTGCTGGGAGGGTGGGGCGGGGGTGTGTGCATTCGGCCCGCAGAGTTGGGGAGAGGTAAAGAGGGTGGACCTGGGAATTGCTCCCAGCACCCGCACCAAAAGTCCTGGCTCCAAGCCATATCAGGCCCTGACTTTACCAAGGACCCTGGGTTTACCAAGGACTTCCCTCCACGTGGAGCAGATCCAGCTGCCCATCTAGTGCACAGCCCCAGTGTGCTCGACCCACATCTTTATACATGTTGTTTTCCTTGTTATTGCATCTCAAGTCCTATATGAGGTTCTGTTGTAAAGATAAGAGTCCCCATAAATGCAACGGTCTTCACCAATAACCCCACCTCTCCCACCTCACCCTGAGAGTCGCAGTCATTGAAAGGATTCTTTGTGCCTTCTCCCAACGATTTCCGCTTGTTAATGTGGGGGAGGCATCTGCTGGAGGTTGCCAGGGGCAGGCCTCAGCCCGGGGTTGCACGGGAGTACAGGGGAGCGGAGGGTCTGGGTGATGTGTTATTTCCCTCCAAAGGCCTCTAACAGAGAAACAGACTTGAAACCTGTTCAGGCCCAGCGTGTTGTCCTGCCCTCTCACTCTCTGCTCCCCCTGGCAGGAGGGGAGTCACAGCCTGGACACTGTTCATGGTGACTGTGACTTTGCCAGGGAGGGACGAGCGAACTCTGCCAACTGGAGCCTGGGGAGTTGCTCTGGCTCAATGGTTACGTGTGGTCAAGCAAGGCCTTTTGCCTCGTTCAGTCTCCTTTTCCCCAAAGTGAGGGAGTGGTCTGATTATTCCTAAAAAACCCCTGAAGCCCTAGGACTGAGGCCACCAGCAGGGCCAGAACAATAGGTCATTTTCCCTGTAGACCCAAACAAAGAGAAAGCAAATTATGTGTGTGCAATTAGCTGTTCCTAAAATCTGGGTGCTTTCTTTTTTCTTCTAAGGTACTTCTAGGGCAACTCTGACACCCTCGCCCTTGGCCTTAGCAACAGGTGGTGCTGAGAGGGGGCATGTGAGCGCGTGGGCGTGCACAGACCCATACTTTTAAGCCAGACCAAGTGGGCCTGAAGAACGTCCTGTCTCACAAGGATGAGTAAATGGGGAGGATGGCAGGGCATTTCCTGAGTTAGCCTCAGGCACGTGGAGTTTAGGATGGCTGTCAGTGGGATAGGAAAGGAACATTCTCTCCCTACTCACTCCTCCACTCCCATTCTCTCTAGTTCTTGAACAAAACCTCCATCAAGGTTTTAGTTACTAATAAGAACACCATTATCTATCATAACCATGGTGGGTGAGTGTTTATCTGATACTTACTAGGTGCCAAGCATTGCACTAGCTGCTTTATATGTATTATCTAGTTAACCTTCACATCAGCCTTACAGAGTAGAGACCATGGTTATCCCTCTTTTCAGAGGAAGAATCTGAGGATCAAAGAGGTGAATACACCTGTGTAAGGTTGCACAGCCAGCCAAAGCCAGAGCCCTTCCCCCACAAGGAATTAACTCCAACCTCTTTCTGCTTCATCACGCGGCCTCTTGCGTGTGCAGCTCCAAACAACCAGAAGACTAGTCACCACTTGTGGGCTTGTCGGGAATTCCACGGAGAAAAGGAAACATCAAGAGCCCCCAAGTTCCAGCAGTAAAGTGTTCAGACAGGGCAGAGAAAAGAAAAGAAAATGATAAAATGGGCCAGCTCTCCCATAGACATTTGCCACTCAGCCCCAGCCTCCCGTGCAGGGAGCTAGGCCAACTGGAACATTGGAGACTCAGATTGGAGACCTGACCTGCCCCTTCCTTGCCCTTAAGCAGGATGTTTTACTTCCCTGAACATAACCATGAAAATCAGAAAGGCCCCTACAGCAGTGAAGCTCTCGTCATCATTCCTAGCATGTGATGGGCCCCCAACGAATGTGCCCTCCATCCCTGGACAAAAGTATTCTGACACTGCAATTTCCCCCTGCCTTGAAGCCTAGCTGGTCCTGACCATCTTCTTCCTCTAGTGATGTGGGAACAGAGAGCCCCAGAGCCTAGCGTCAGCCCAGACCATCCAGGGAGGGAGCAGAGGAAACCACAGAGCTGCAAAAGGATGTGAGTGGAAGAAACCAGAGAGCCAGCTTGGGACAAAGCCAAGCTCAACCCAGTGTATGACAGGAGGAAGTTACAGAACTTCCCTGAGCTTTAGTTTGCTCGCCATTAAAATGGGGAAGGGTGGCACGCCCCTTCCAGGGCCTCCGGGAAAATCCAAGGTGCTACTGGATGAGATTCCCATGTCCAGACCAGTGTCCACCTTCATCATCAATCATTGACCTTCTGGGGGGAATGGGTTCCTTCGAGCCTGTTCAGGGTGACAGCCAGCAGGGGGGTCAGCCTTGATGACAAGTGGAGAAGCCAGTGCAAAGTGGGGAGCATTGTTCAGGGCAAGTCGAGTGGGGAATTTGTGCTGAAGGATGAAGGAGATGTGTAGGGGAAGCCAAACTCCACCTGTATTAAATGCACCTCCCTCTTCAGCATCCCTGGAGTCAGAGACACCTGGCTTGAATCCCAGCTTCACCACTTCCAAGTCACCTTGTCTGAGTCTCGGATTCTTTACATGTGAAACAGAGGTTACTATACATATGTCAGAGGGTTTCAGGAGGAACTGGTGAAACAATCTATGGCTGAGCACTTAGAATCATAAGGAAGTAGGTAAAGGGGAAGACAGGTTGAGTTCCAGAAATCCATAACAGGAAGGATGAGAACACACTCATTTATTCAAACCTGAACTCTCGAATTTGCCTCTTCCATTATCAGCCTTGGCTTCAGGGGCCTCCCTAACCACGCATAATAATAACAATAACGGCTGACATTATTTGAATGCATTGGCAAAGTGTATTGCACATATTATCACATGCGCTAAAAGATAGGTACTATCATTACCTTCAAGTTATCAGTAAGGACCCTGAGGCACAGAGAGGTCAAGTAACTTTCCCAAAATCACACAGTGAGGCAGTGGCAGGGTCAAGAGTAGACTCCAGGAGTCTTTCTGGAGTTTGGGCTCTGAGTCAATTTGCCGTCCCGGATGCAACATTCCAGGCACATCATAAGTGCTTAAGGTATGGGGGGCCCTGCTCCTAAGGGTGAAAAATCTAGAAGAGCTGGGATTTTCTTGTTTGGCTACAGCCTCCTGATTTAGTGGCTGCCTGAGGCAGAGGGTTATAGGTGTGTACCTGTCCCCCAGCCCTTCCTTACCTCACCTCATAGGCCTGATTTATTGCAGGGACTCTCTGTTCATTGTCCAGAACCTCTTTTCAAATGACTGAAGGCGCCTTCTCAGCCTTTGCTAAAACAGTTAATCTTTTGCGGCAAAGCAGAATATTACTAGGAATGAAGGACTTTTCTGCGATTTTTCCAGCTGTGGGAACAGCGCAGAGCGGATTAAAAAGAGAAATCAGATCCGAGCTCTTGAATCTACCTGAAGCAGTTCTTATGAACTTTGTATTTTTGTCTGAGTATCTGGAAATCACTTTTCTAAAGGGGTGGGGGCATACCTCTGGGGTTAGTAGAGAACTCTCTGAAGAATTCAAAACTCCTTGGAATGTAGAATCTATTCACCCATTTATTCCAGAAATATTTATGGAGGTTCTGCCCTGTACCAGGTACTGAGCAGGGCATTCAATCTTATTTGAGGAGGAAGGAAAACTAACAGATGCCAACCAATGGTTATTGGTTGATCTCTGTCCTCCTAAAAGGTAAGTCCTAACCCCCAGTACCTCAAAATGTGACCTTTATTTGAAAACAGCATTGTTATAGAGGTAATCAAATTACAATGAGGTCATTAACCGGTGTCCTTATAAAAAGGGACAATGACACAGGCAAACATAAAGGGAAGGAAGATGGTAAGAAGACACACAGGGAGAAGGACGTGAGAAAGACAAAAATCAGGGTGATGTACAAGGTGTGACAATTAAGTTCACAAACTCATCCTAGACAAAGTGCTACATACCTCCCTGCTCAATATCACGCTAGTCCCCTTCAGTGTACTGCACTCGGCCATCTGGTGACCATAGTGATAATCCAGCAATGAGGTATGTAGCACTTGTTCTAGCATGAGTTCACCAACTTCATTGTCAGACTTCGTAGGATGACTACTCTGATGGTCATTCCAGAAAAAGAGTTCCAAAATTGCTTTGAGGGGTAGACTAGGCACTGACGTCAGTGCATAGCTTCCCAAGGTGAGTAATATTCAGCAATGAGGTATGGAGCACTTTTTCTAGCATAAGTTTGCCAGCTTGATTGACAGGCCTGGTGTCTACCCGCCAAGGGAGGCCAAAGTTGGCGAGCAAACCACCAAGAGCTAAGAGAGAGGTGTGGAACAGACTCTCCCACATTCCTCATGCGAAACCATTCCTAGTTAGTGACACCTTGGTCTCAGGCTTCTAGCCTCCAGAACTGAGAGATCATAAATTTCTGTTGTTTAAGCCAGTCCTCTTACCATATCATCCCTAGGAAACCAATATAGGACCTATTCTGTGTTTGTGCTTGCACTATGCCCATTGAGCTGAGCTACTTCAAGTTCGGCTAAATAACTTGTCCTGAATCTTACAGCAGAGAAGTAGCAACATTGGGATCAACATCAAGTCTGATTGACTCCCAAGATCAAGTTCTCCTTCCTTCTCCCATTTAGTGGATGGGAAATCAAGGCTCAGAAGAATCTTGTGATTTCCCCAAAAATGTCCCATATTTCATAAATGAGTTTGGAATCAGAGCCTACAATTCTTCAATGATCTTTTAGTCCTTATAATAACCATATGAGAACTGATGAATTATTATCCGCATTTCATGGGTTGAAGACTTATAACCCAGGGTAATAAAGTAATTGCCCAAGGTCACAAGCAAGTGGATGAGGTACCAGAATTTGAACTTACTCTGACTCCAAAGCTACACCTATACTTTCTGCTTTCCATGATGCCTTTCAGACACTGGCCTGTCTATACAAAGAAGCAAGCAAGCTTGTTTGCTCCAAGAAGACAGGATCATGATGGACATTTGTCTTCTTTCCTTTGAATATCTTGTATTCAGCTGCCCCCATGCCCCATCTCCCTTTCTGAGGAAATTACCCTGTGTCTAACCTTGTTTAAGGCAGAATTCTACCAGCAATCTCTACACCAACTGGAGCTCCTGATCCTCCCCAACTTACCCCCTTGTTTCACCTGAGCACATTGCATGATCTAAGTTATTCAAGTTAGATGTTCTTTTCCAGAACTTTCGATTTGGAGCTAGAATTGCACAGGGGGATGAATGTTTGAAAGCTGTTGCAACAGTGCAGCAGACAAGATAATACCCACAGGTATGGTCCATCTGCCTCTGGTTGAATTAGTGGAGCCTCAGGTTCCTTCCCTACGATTAATATTTTTTTCTTCAGACAATCACCATCAGTTTCTGTTGCTTGCAACCAATATCCCTGAGCTAATACAGGAGCTGTCCAGGACCCCAGCTGCTGAAAAATCCCAACAATGAGCCTCAGCCTTTCCAAAGACCAGGCAAAATGCAATGCTACAGGCCAGACAGCCAGCAACCCTCCTACACCCCACCACCCTCCCAAGAGCCAGCCTGACCTTGTGGAGAGGGTCCCCTGATGGCAGGCCCAGGAAGGTGGTACCTGGGTCAGCTCTGCCAGATGTGGAATCAGACAGAAAACATGGTGTTGGAGCTCAGGCCAGTTACCATCAGAGAAGGCTAGTCTCCACTCTGTTGGCTTAATGATATTCAGAAGAAACAAGCTCTAGTTCCCCTGAGACACACAGCCAGAGCCCTTTACTGGAGTCAGTCTGCAGAAGGAAACAGTTTGCAAAAGCTGTAGATACAGCAAATTTCCAAATAACAGCAGCTCAGCACATGCCCATGAACGTGAAGGCTGAGGGAAAACAATAATAATGGGGACCGGCACTTGTCAAGTGCCTACCACATGCAGGGTACTATTCTATTAAACCTATTAAAACTAACTCTCTTATTCTTCACAACAACTCCAGGAGGTAAACATGATTATTTGTGCTGGGCATTTTATATGGTATCTCATGGAATCAACACAAAGCCCCTATTCAAGCAGGAAGCTGAAGCACAGAGAAAAGTCAGTAAATTTCCCAAGCTGGAATTTGAAACCAAGAAGGCCAGTCCAGCTCCAAAGACTCCTCCTAACCCCCACACCTACAGCCCCCTCCCACCCGACTTTACTCCCTTCCTTTCTTACCTGCCCCTACTCCCATCAAAACGAGTCAAAACAGACTTGGATTCAAAACCAAGTTCTGCCATTTATGCTCTGTGTGACCTTGGCTATGAGGTATGCCTTCCCTGAACCTTACTTTTCCTAGTTTGGAAATGTAGGATAATCAGCCCTACCTGATAGAGATTTTATAGACATTCAATGAGATGACACATACAACGTCTGGCACAGTTCTAAACACTTCCGGTCAGCTTATCAACAAACACATCTGAGCACCTTCCATGGGCCTGACAAAGTGGGAGAGGCAAAGATGTACAGTGTAAAATATGCTCCTTACTACCCCCTCCCCCATCACATCACACTAACTAAATAAATGTGTATTTACTAAAATAAAAAAACTGAGGCTGGGTGCAGTGCTCATGCCTGCAATCCTAGCACTCTGGGACGCTGAGGTGGGTGGATTGCCTGAGCTCAAGAGTTCAAGACCAGCCTGAGCTAGACCGAGACCCCATTTCTAAAAATAGCCGGGTATTGTAGTGGGCACCTGTAGTCCAAGCTACTGGAGAGGCTGAGGCAAAAGAATCACTTGAGCCCAAGAGTTGGAGGTTACTGTGAGCTATGATGCAATGGCACTCTACCGAGGGCAACAAAGTAAGACTCTGTCTCAAAAAAAAAAAAAAGAATGAAATGAGTTATAAAGTAATATACGGGATATCTCTGGAGGAGGTTTTGACTGGGTAGAGTCTTCTGGGATGCAGGTAATGTTCTATTTCTTGTCTTAGGAGGTAGCTATGTAGTGGGTATATTACTTTCTAATTATTTGCAAACAGCGCCTACATCTTCTATGTGCTTTTCTGTACATACTTTATAGTTTAAAAAATTTATATCTAATATAATGATACTGTAGAGTTTAAGAGCTTGGTCTGAGAATCTGGTATCTGGCTATAATCCCATGTTGGGATGGCAGCTGCTCCGCTCACATCCACCACACTGAGGGGTTCAGAACTTGGTGGATTGGAGACTATCTGGCTTGAATCCATAGTCTGCTACTTCCTAGTTGTGTGACTAAGTCTTTTAACCTTATGAACCTCAGTTCTCATGTCAATATAAAGGGGAGAAGTAATCATGGAGTAGTGAGCATCAAAAGAGATCATTTTTAGAAACCACTTAGCACAGTGTACCTGGCACTCAGGATGTGCCCAAGAAACACCAGCTGCCCACGTTAAGCAAAAAGAGGAATGTATTGGCTTGTTTGGCCAAATTATGGCAAAGACAGCTTCCTGCTAGGCCTTGGCAATGATGAAACTAAGGCCTTGGACTTCATTAAGATCATTGCTCTCCATTTTTGTCTCCTTTTCTCTTTGCATTTGGGCTTTGTTCTCCCTGACTAGCCTTTTCCCATGAGATCAGAAATTTGGCCAGTTCCTATTCACATATTCCCAGCTTCACCTCTAGAAAGAAAGGAGCAGACTTTCTTCCTTCAGTTAAATAATGAGAAAACCCCAACAAAAGACTCTGATTGGTCCTCTTAGGTCACATTCCCTCCTTTGTCAGCAGGGCTGTGATTGGTAGCTTCAGTAGAATCCTACTGTGATTGGGGAGATGGTTCTCAAGCAAAGTAGTATGCTGTTTGCAGAAGAAGGAGGGGCCTTGAGCAGACATGATAGTTGGTCACCCTACAGAGAACCTATGTAAGCAACAGGTCTATGAGTGAATCCCCACTCCTGATTCCTACATGATTAGGATTGTCTTTGAGGGGCCTGCCTCTCCCCATCCAGTCTTAATCTAAATGGGTTCTGATGGTATATCTGTCTTTTGGGGGAAAGGCATTGTCTCAAACCTGCCAACCAGAAAATCACTCCCCCAGCCACAGGTTTGTGTTCAAGGTTAAGCCAATGATAGCTCTACTTGGGAATCTTGCTAGAACTATCTGGAGGAAATGTTTTTTCTGCCAGTTGCTAAGCTGTTTAAATGTTAATGTAGAATTTCTGGTGAAGATCTCGCCACCCCATGGGGAGGACTTTCGTATGTGTGAAGCCAACCCAGAGGAAAGCAGAGTCCTGTGAAAGAAGTTCCTAATCATATTACTTGAGCACCTAGATCTGGCCATGCCTGAAACTTGACTTTCCTCTGGACTTTTTAATAGTTACATGAACCAGGAAACTCCCTTTATTTACTTAAACCATTTTGAACTGGTTGTTTCACTTGCAAGTAAAGGAGCCCTGATTCATTTCTGGGTGCCTGAGGTACAAGATCACGTAGAGTGAATGCTAGGAAGGCCAATATGGAGCCATGTGCATGTCAAAGGTAGAAAGCTGGATGTGAGAAAAAGTGACCAGTAACTCCCTGTGATCTAGGCACACATGAGGGAGGCCACACAGCCTCTGAGAGGCGGTCTTACCTTTCTAAATCACCAATTGTGGTGAAGTCAGGCTGATTGCCATCCTATCCTGCCTGTCTATCCATGAGAATGCCTAACATGAACTTTAACTATCCCTCTCTTTATACAAGCTAGCTATCCAGAGAATTGTGATAGATACTACGCCAACCATTCCCGGCACAGGACCTGGTGCAGTACAAGGCCCACAGGCCTCCATTGAATGTTCAATGTAAGAGGCTCCCAAGGTAAGACTTGGTGCATGTAAAGACGTGAGAAAGGGGGTTTGAGTGGCCTGGGCAAACCTTAGGAAGGACATTGGAACTAGCTGGGCCTTGAAGCAAGGATTTGATTTGAATAACCAGAAAGAAAGGAGAGAATTAGAACGCTATTCCAACAGCAGGGCTAGTATAAGGAAAGCACAGAGACTGGAAGGTAACAGCATATTTGGGGGAGACAGTGGACATATCTGAGTAGGGGGGTTGTCAGGGGCAACAGAGGAAGCTGACTGGGCCTGATCAGGAGATCCTGTGGGCCAGTCTGGGGAGGTCCACTAAGCACAGAGAGGGCTCGGCGTGAGTATTCTCAGAGGTCCCCAGCCATCCTAAAACTCAAAAATTGCAACAACACCCTTGTCAGAAGACTCTGAGGGGGATATCTATGGCTATGTGCATTAAAAAGATATGTTTACTGGAGGTGGGTATGGTGGGGAGGGGGGCTTCAGGGGAGAAAGTATTGAGAGTTCTGGGCTGTGGCTATGCCATGGTTGACAAATTAGCTCCTTTGGTATTTCCCTTCTAGACTCTGATTTCCAGAGTGCTAGAAATCACTGTGTTATGGGGACAGTTTCAAAAGGTATTAGTAGTGATGTTAATGCATTCACTGATTCAATAAATATTTGTCGACCTTCTTCCATATACTAGGCATTTGGGTTGGATCCAAAGGTCAACAAGATATAAGTCCCTTGGCCCCATTGAGCTTACACTGGGGAAGACACTAAGTTCTGCCTGCAAAAGCCATCCCACCTTCTACCTTAAGGGAAACTGGTAGACTGCTCAGTCTTTGCTCAAGGCCCATCCTTGAGAAGGCCTCATTGTGGCCTCTTCTAGCCACACCCATCCCAATGAAGAGAGGAATCTACAAGGCCAAGAGTTTGTTTCATGTAAGCACATACCTGGTATCCCCAAATTCCTTGTCCAAACAGCTTCAAGCCCACTGCCATTCTACAAGAGTGAGGATTTTCGCTGACCCATTCTCCCCAAAGTATAGCTGATATGCACACTCCTAGACTGGAGAAGTGACCAAGAAGCAGCTTTGTGGGAGGGGCGGATGTGTGGGCTGGAGCATCCACACTCCTATGTGTGAGACTTCATGATGTGTGGGATGAGCTGAGGATGGGAAGAGAAAGAAGACACACAGTAAGCCAGGAGCTAGGTCCTGGCAAGAAGCACTCAGGAGCTAAAGGATTCAAAATTCAAATCTGGTCTTCCATATGATTTTCAAGGTGCATTTGTCAGGGTAGAGGTTATGACATGTCTATTGACCATTCTGCACTCTTGCCCTTAGCTCTGCAAATATAGGACTGGCCTGCTCCCACACACTGGGGTCTGAGTCAATCCCCTTTGCCAGATCTTTGCTTTCCCAGACTCCCTTGCAGACAGAGGTGGTCATGTGATCCCAGCAAGAGGGCTTCTGGGAAACATTTCTCCCTGACCATGGGAGGAGAACCCGCCTTTCTCTCTTTTCCTGCTTTTGAGCACAACTGCTGAAGGATATGATGTTTAGAGCAAAAGGAGCCACCTTTGGACCACAGAATGACCCAGAAGGACAAGAGCCAACATACTGAGGGTGATGAAAGATGAAGAGCTCTTAAGTCCTGGATGATGTCATTGAACTAACTGAACCAGCTCTGGAATCACCCACCTCTGGATTTTATGTCCCGTAAGTCCTTGGTGTCATTATGGGTTAGGTTCCTATGTGGGTCAATGTGTGATACTCACAGTAGTGACAGGCCATTCCACCATAAACTAATGACTAGTGAGAGAAACTAGTGTGGCTGGAAGACTTCCCACCCTATAGGGGAATTTTCTGATGGGTAAAGCCAACCCAGAGGGAATTGAGAATTTTTTTACCATACCTGCATACCACTCTTACTAGTATTGTTCTTTTTCAAATCCTCTCACTTTTCTTTGCTCCATGTCATAAAACAAACAAGCAAACAAAACCCAAAAAGCCATAAACAAAGACCCATAAACAAAAACCAATATCATTTACCATTATAGAAAGCACTTGCCATGAAGGCTATGTTAAACAGTGTGATGAAAACATTTCAGATTGTATATGAAGCCAGCACATTGTACCCCTTGATTGCACTAATGTACGCAGCTATGATTTAATAAAAAAAATAATAAAAATTAAATTAAATTAAATTTTAAAAAAAGAAAGTACTAAAATATATATAAAATGAAATCAATACTAAAAATAAATTTTAAAAAAGGACACAGAATATAGTGGAAGATCATAGACTAGATCCTAGAACAAGTATGAGGATATTACTGGAAAAACTGGTAAATAAAGTCCATACTTTAACAATAATGTATCAATCTTCGTTTTCTAGTCTTCCTTTCTGTTTTTGGTTTTTTTTTTTTGAGACAGAGCCTCAAGCTGTCACCCTGGGTAGAGCGCTGTGGCATCACAGCTCACAGCAACTCCTGGGCTCAAGCAATTCTCCTGCCTCCGCCTCCCAAGTAGCTAGGACTATAGGCGCCCGCCATAGCACCTGACTATTTTTTGGTTGTAGGCGTCACTGTTGTTTGGCGGCCCGGGCTAGATTCGAACCTGCCAGCTCAGGTGTATGTGGCTGGTGCCTTAGCCACTTAAGACATAGGCGCCAAGCCCCTTTCTATTTTTTGTTAGTCAGGTCCAGGCAAGGTTTGAACTCATCTCCCCTGGTGTTCGAGGCAAGCGCTCTAACCACTGAGCAATGGCACCCATCTGGCTTTCTAGTCTTAACAAATGTACCATAGTTACATAAGATACTAACACTGGGGGAAACAGGATGAAGAGTATATATAGTTCTTAGATAAGAACTTTCAGTACTCTCTTCTGTCAATCTAAAGTCCTTTCAAAGTAAAAAATTTACTAAATAAGTAAATAGCATAATGATTAAATCTTAACTCAATATGTTAGAGAAGCTCTGAGCAGAGGCCTATTTTCCCTTCATTAAAAAGGAAGATTAGGGGTGGCACCTGTGGCTCAAAGGAGTAGGGCACCAGCCCCATATGCCAGAGGTGGTGGGTTCAAACCCAGCCCTGGCCAAAACCTGCAAAAAAAAAAAGGAAGATAGTAAATGTCAGAGGAGATTTAAAGATTCAATAGTATCAAACCATGCTCTCAACAGAATAAGGATTGAAGCGAATAACCTTCCCCACCATGTGATTCAAGACGATTTAACACAAGCTCATGTACCAGCTAAAGGTATACATTAGTGATATGGATCCCACGTATTGGAAAATATCAAGTGCAAAACATTCTTAAATAAGAAGCAGACGAAGGTCATGACCCAGTCCTCTGTGTAAGAGGTAAGGCAGAAGACTACAAAATTATTACCTAACACGTGAGGACAATGGGTAAAGAAAATATTAACCCAAGTGGCTTAGACTCCAAATCCCTGCATCTTAGCTCTGCCAATTCCAGTTGATGGTCCAATTAACAAAATGTTGTTCAGTTCTTTGGGTCAAAGATGCCTTGCAAACACAAACAAGATATTGTTCAGCAATGCAACACCCATGGTAAACCACACATCATCTGCAGCACCTTCTACCCTGGCCCTCCCCTGAGGGAGTGTCCAGTCCCTTCCCATGGGAGCTCATTTTATTTCAGTGTGTGGTTAGGAAAGAAGTGACCATAAATGGCCCTCTGGCTCATGCAGTCTCAAGTTCAGGCCAACAGCATCATAAGGATACTCTACAGAAAAAGATACAGGGCAACCTTCAGTAATATCACTCTTCCAAACTCAGTTCCATTCAGTCCTAAGAGAGGCATCAATGGGACACAGCAGAGGAAGCTTCCCCCATTGAGGAGCCATTATCTGCAACTCACCTGAATATCTTTGAACGTGTATTGATATTTAGGCCTAAGAGAAGGTAGGTAGCAGAAGGAGCTAGACCTGGGTTCAAGTCTTGACTCTGCCACCTTGTAGCTCAGTGATCCTGGTCAAATCATTGAGCCTCTCTGAGCCTTAGATCCTTCTTCTGAGAAATGGTATATACTGCATAGGATTCAGTGATGTAAAGGATATATGGAAAGCACATACAGCTCCGTAAACAATATTCATGATTATCCCTATACTTTCTGGAAAAATTGAATCCAATAATTTAGCTGTTTCAAACCATCAGAATCACCAAGGGAACTTGTTAAAAATATACATTCCTAGGCTCTTGCACCCCTAAGAAATTCTAAATTGGGTAGGCCTGAGGCAAGACCCAGTAACCTCTGCCTCTGTTATACACTCTCATTGTGCCTAACCCTGGTAGATGCTCAATAGATATAGGCCTCTTCCCTGGACTATTTGAGGACACTCTCATTCCTTTGTCCTCTGCAGAGGGATCTTTTTAAAAGGTGAGGTCATGTCAATTTGCTGCCCCAAACTCCCTAGAACTCTCTATCCACAGCTCTTACCAAGGGGGCAAGGCCTGGTATCAGTGGCTCCTGACCCCGGGCACACATTAGAAATACTTGGTGGGTGCATGAACAACACCTCTCCCTGGCCCAAATCCCAGAATCTCTAGGTAAAATACAGGACATCCCATTAAATTTGAATCTCAGATACACAATGGATCATTGTTTAGGGTAAGTATTATTCTGTGCAATATTGGGACATACATATTCTAAAAAAGTGTTCACTGTTTCTCTGTAATTCAAATATAGAAGAATATACTATATTTTTATTTTCTAAATCTGGCAACCCTAACCCCCAAAATCATCATTTTTTAAAAAGCTCACAGTGGTATGACCCCGCCCCCCCCACTACCTCTTTGGTTTGGTGTCATCTCATCTACTATTCTCCCCCAGCTCTCTCCACTCTAGTCGCTGGCCTTTTCTTTAAAAGTGCCAGCCACGTTCCCACCTCCACACCTGTGTAGTTGCTGGGTCTGCCCTTGGTGCTCTGCCCCATTATCTGATGGCTTCCCTTCACCAGCAGGTGTTCCCTGACCACTTAATCCACAACAGCACACCCTCCCTGCTTTACTTTTTCTTTATAACACTCATAAATTAAAATGCATTTGTTGGCCAGGTGCACTGGCTCACACGTGTAGTTCCAGCTACTCAGGAGGTTGCGGCCATGTGTTTGAGGTTGCAGTGAGCTGTGATCACACCACTGGACTCCAGCCAGGGTGACAGAGTGAGACTTCTGTCTCAAAAAAACAAACACATGATCTGTTTATTGCTCGTCCTCCCTCTGCCCATCCCCCAAACCAGAATGTAAGCACCATGATTTTGCACGAAACACTCTGATTCTTTCCTCTGCTGAGTCTTCAATGCCTAGAACACCAGTGACTCAATAAATCCTGGTTGAATGAATCAGTAATTAAAAGGTTTCTCCTTCCAACACAATTCCCAAAACATTCCCTTGGGGAGAGTTGATAGGAAGACAACTTGTCAGAAGTATATTTCAGAGAGAATAATAGCACCTAATTTTTATTATGTGTCCTGTATGCCAAACACTGTTCAGAGAACTTCACCCATATGTACTCATTTAATCCTCATGACAACTCTTAAAGGTTGTGGGAGCCATACTTATCCCGATTATACAGATGAAAAAAACTAAAGTTTTCAATGTCCTATTCTGAACCTATAAATCTAGAGGCATAGACAGAAAGGGGTAAACATATTCTCATCACCTTTTTTACCTGCAGCCTTGATAATGGGGCTAGTGCCTGTGTGCAGTGGGGGTAACTGGGGATGAGAGATGGGTGGTGGGCAACAGCTGAACTGGATTTAATGCCTGAAGCCAGTGTATTCAACACATAGTCTCTAACTGAATAGAGACAGGCCAAAGCCATTGTGTAGAGTGGTGCCTGGTCCCATAAAACCAATCTGGCTGGAAGGGCCACTGGACATAGAGTGAAGGAGGGCTGGTTGAAAGCTTCATTTCTGAACAACACCCACCCACTCAGATATAACCTCTTATTCTCCTAAAGCTCATACACTATTGGTCCATTTGAACCTCATAATATTCCCATAGGTGCATAGAGCTACTCTTCTTGATCCTGATTGGCCAAGGGGGAGATGGGCAGATGGAGGCTATAGCATTCTACAAAGTGCATGAGTCACAGGCTCTGGCTGGAATGCTGGTCTATGACTCTCTCATCAGTATCTTCTCCACTCAAAGTCCTAGCCTGTCTCCACTGGGAGAAAGAGCGACAGCCTTTGAGGTCATGATGACTCATGCTCCAGCTCTGGCTTGCATTAGCTCTGTGGCTTTGGTATTCTCCTGACCTAAGCCCTAGTTTTCTCACCTGTAGAATGGATGTGAGGAAGATTCCCAGGTTTGCTAGGGGAATAAGATCCATTCATCCATTCATTAAGTGTTTCTGAAGCACTTACAAAGTTGCCAGGTACAGTTCCTGGGGCTGGGCACACAGTAGACAGCACCCCCGCTCTCAAGGCTTTTCAATTTTAGTTGGGGAGGCATACCATAAACAGGAAAATAAAATAATTTTGTAGAATGATAAATACTATAATTAAAAATAGAACATGTTCTGTCTTGGACCCAACAACAACAAAAAGAACCAAAACACAGAACAGGACCAGATTGCTTGGTGTGTGGCTCCCCAGCCCTTAGATCAGTACCCAGCACATAGTAGGTGCTCAGTAAATTTGGTGAATAACTGAACTTGCTGGGTGGTCAGGGAAGACTCACAGAAGCCACTCCAAGTGGAGACCGGAATGGGA
Organism: Perodicticus potto; assembly: GCA_963574655.1. Classification (NCBI taxonomy): domain Eukaryota; kingdom Metazoa; phylum Chordata; class Mammalia; order Primates; family Lorisidae; genus Perodicticus; species Perodicticus potto. The sequence continues at coordinate 34,339 of CAUYRH010083828.1, read as the reverse complement.
AGCAGGAAACATTCTAGGAGAAAGGTGGGTCTGGGGGGCAGAGATCAGGCATGGCAGCTTCCAGTGCAAAGGCCCTGAGACTGGACCGACCTTGGCATTAGGAAGACAGAAAGAACCAGGGAGTTTTGGCTACCTTAACACTCTGCCAACTTCAAAGTGCTGTATACGCTTATGGGGAGGCTGTTTCTGTGTCTGGTTCTTTACTTTTTCATGTACTTGGTTTTTTTTAAATTTCCATCCCAGTCGCTTCAGGCCCGCTACTCTCCAGCACTTGCTCCAAAGTCCAACCTTGAAGGTCCCTCTCCCGCACCCCACCGTGTCGCTGCTCGGGTAAATGCACCCAACTAACAGGTTTCCCGCCACGGCTTGGCCCGTCACTTCCTGAGGGCAACACCCCTGCGGCACCGGGTGGCGGTGGGAGCAGGTCGGGCCACTCGTCCCGTGAGCCCGAACCCGGAAGGCCCGGCGGGCGGCCACCAGGCACGCTGGGGGCGGGCTGAGCAGGCGGCGGGACCGGCCCGGGCCAGCGCGGGGCGGCGGTGCCGGGCGGGGGAGGGGCCGAGTCGCCTTCGCCTTCCCCTTCGCTGCAGCTGCCGCCGCCTCCAGGTAAGGGGACTAGGGAGCCGCCGGGTCGCGGTGGGGTCGCCCCGCCTGGCCACTCCCCGCCGCCCGCTGCTGGCCCCACGCGGGAGTTGCCGGAGTCCGCCCGGCCCGCCGGCCCTTGGGCTCTTCCCCGCCCCTCGGGGCGCCAGGCCCACGCAGGAGCGGCCACGCGCTGCCCCGGCGCTGGTGGCTGGATCGTTTACGGAGCCGGAAGTGCCCTTAGAAATCGCATAGGACAGCAGATGGGGAAACTGAGGCCGGGCAGCGCCCTCCTGCCTCCAGCTCAGGGCTCTGAGCCTTTAGAGATGGCCCAGCTACTGCCTTGAAAAATGAGTACACTGGTCAGAGCCAGGGAGGAAGGGGACTTGCCCAAGGTCACACAGGCTAAGTGGGCTTCCCCTTGCCCCACACAGCCCCTCCAGGCGCTGGCGAGGAAACCCTGAGGCTTTTCTCACCCACTTTCTCCTCACCCCTGCAGCCCTCTGCTCTCCCACCTAACCGCAAATTCCAAAGGAGCTTAGAGAGCCCAGGCTCCTAATGTTACTGGGGGGCCCTGTCTTCTGACCCTGCCGCCTGAAGTTTACTTTCTTTTTTTTTTTTGAGACAGAATCTCACTCTGTCGCCCTGGGTAAAGTGCCTTGATGTCATAGCTCACTGGCGTCAGCCCCCAGAGTAGCTAGAACTAGAGGCGCCCACCACAATGAGGGGCTGGTTTTTCTATTTTTGGTAGAAACAAGTCTGGCTCTTGCTCTGGGTGGTCTCGGAACTCCTGAGCTTGGGCGATCCACCCTCCTCAGCCTCCCAGAGTGCTAGGATTCCAAGCATGAGCCACTGTCCCGGGCCACTGCTACTTACTTTTGAGTGGATTTTACAGCTGGGTAAACTGAGGCTCAGAGAGAGGAAGTGATTTCCCCAGGAGTACATCCCTACAAAAGAGAAGAAGGTAAGGACCTGGGCTCCTTGAGTGGAGAGGCTGACCCAGTGCCAGGCACAGTTTTAGCCTCCACAGTGTCCCTGCCCTGGGGTCACACAGGGAGTAGGCCAGGCTAGAATTCAAGACTATTACCTAACTAAAAATGGAAGTAAACATATAGTTCTTTTGTTTTTTTCCTAATTCAGTGTTTATTACTCTGCAGAGCTTTGGGGACATTCATTCATTCATTCATTCACCAAATTGGTATTGAGCACCTACTGTGTGCCATGGTGTGCACTGTTCAGACACTGAGGATATAGCAGTGAACGAGATAGGCCTGCCCTCAGGGAGTACACTCCAGAGGGTGGGATAACACACTGCCCATCAGTCTGGGGAGGGCATGCTGAACACAAAGGAAAGAGGGGGCTACTGGATTCCCCCAGGTTGTGAAGAAGGCAGAAAATGACTTCTCTACTGACTCAGGGTGTGGTGTTAGAATGGCCTCAAGACCTCTGGGCTTTTGGTCTTCATGGACCTCATGTAAGATGCTTCTACTAAGCTTTCTTACTCCCCTAGGATTTGGGGGGCAGGGGTAGGTGTGTAGAGAGTGATCCAAAGGAAGCTATAAACCACAGAGCCTGGAGACCTGGGCTATCAACCTGGTCCTGCCACTTCCTCACTGTGTGACTTTGAGTAGGCCACTCAACCTCTCTGGACCTCTTGTTTCCTTGTTATACAACACAGATCATATCTAATAGGGTTGGTGAGGTTGTCAAAATGCTTTGTAAATGGCGAGACACAAAGCGTGGCCTGAATCAGAGAGCTTGCCAATCAGCTGTGAGCGAGGGTATGTTTATTTAGCATGTATTGATTTAGAGTCTCTAGTGACTTCTTTTGATAACCTATTATTGTTTGCAGTAAAGAAGTGTAAGAGGCAGAGATGAAGGTGGCTGAGTTCCAAGCAAGGTGGCTAAGCTCCCTGCCTCAGCTCCAGAAATGGGATGCTGGTGTCACCATCAGCATTTCCGTCTTTACGACCCCTGCAGCCTTACACGCAGCATCAGACAAAGGTGGGCTCAGGGGCTAGCCTTGACAGCTTTTTAACCACTCAGTCATGACCTCTATGCCTCCCTTTCCTCATTTGTAATATACTTTCTCCAAGGTTGTCATGAATACTAAAGGAATGGAAGCCACAAAGGCCTGGTGTGGTGTCTGGCATGTTGGGAGCCTTTTATTTTTGAGGCCTAAGGTCCAAGGAGGGGATGGAGAGGCATGGCTGACTGATGCTCAGTGTGTGGCTCCCGTGAAGCCTGACACCTGCAAAATTCCTCATAAGACTCAAACCAACCTGGGTACCACTGGCTCCAAAAGCTGGACCAAACTGCACCTCCCAATGTAACACCTCAGAAATGTCATTAAGTGGTTTCTCATCACGTCCTCTATGGCCTGTGTGTTTTGTAAACACTGCTCTGTACACTGTAAACTGGGGCTGCTGATGAGTAGAGCATCCCTTCCCTGGATGCGTGACAGCAGGCAGGAGGGGGAATCCAGTCTACTTTCCACTTAGCCTACCTCTACTTGGCAGCCTGCCTAATCTGATTGTACTACCCTCTGCTTCAAACCCTGCTGTGGCTTCCCATTTTCTTAGGGAAAAGAACAAAAACCTTTAACATGGACCAGAAGGCCCTGCACTCCCGCTGGCCTAAACTTCCACAGTAGCCCTCTGTGTCCAGTAGGCCCCTCCCTCCTCAGGGCCCTTGCACCTGCTCTTCCATGCCCCTCCTTCTCCCTGCCTCCCATTTCCCAGGCAAATACTTCATTCAAAGTTTAGCCCTACACAGACTTGTACTCCAAATGCCCCAGGCCATAAGACATCTACCAGTACGTTAGCGGTTAAGCTCAGGGTGGAATTACACACTCATTGCCGGGTGAGTTTCTGCCTGTACCCTGTACACCACCCGACATCTGGGGCCAGGACCGAGTTTGCTCAGTAGGTGCTCAGTAATGAAATCTGCCCATGGGGAGGACCTCTTGAGCAAATTGGGGACCTAGCTTTGTATAAAACTGTACTGTCCTTCAGAAAAATATCCTGAAGCCATTTCTCAGTGGTGGGGGGAGGAAAGCATTCATTCATTCATTCACTCAGCACACAGAGCTGGGCACCTGCTCTGTCAGGAACTATTCTGGGATACATCAGGGAATACAACACAAAAGCCACTGTCTTCAAGGAGTGAGGGGGACAGATGATGAACAAATAAATCCGTGGGTGCTGGAACGGGAGGTGGGGATCAGGGTGGCTGCCCTGAAGGTGGGATTCGAGCATAGACAGGAAGAAGGTGAGGGAGATGGCTGTGTGGTTGTCTGGTGGAAAAGCATTCCCAGTAGAGGGAACAGCCAGTGCAAAGGCCATGAGGTGGGAATATGTCTGGGGGAGCCAGGAGCCATAAGGAAGATGGTGTGGCAGGAGCAGCATGAGTGAGGGCCTGGGAGTAGGAGGAGGGCAGAAAGGCCATGAGGCCAGGTGTAAGGAGAGTTAGCGACTGTGAGTGGGAAGGGAGTCGTTGGAGGTTTGGAGCACAGTCTGCTCCACTCAAGACGGAGCTTTCTAGATGCTGTGTGTGAACAGCTCAGGGTGAGGAGGCACCTGCCATGATCCATGTGAGAGGTGATGGTGGCCCCTGCCAGGGTGTGGTGAGGGAGGACGGAAACAGTGGTAAATGTGAGCACACAGCACTGGGCCTGGGGGTCTGGCCCGGTGGCACTGTCACCCCACCCCACCAGGCCTCCAGCCCATCCTCCAGGCTGCTAAAGTGAGGGTGGGAGGTGAGCTTCCCTTCCCTGCTGGCATCTGTTTTCTTCTGATCTGTAAAGTGAGTGTCCAAAACCCTTCCAGTTCTTCTATATTGGAACTGTTGCCATGGAGACCTCCCAAGACGCCTCATTTATCTCTGGCTTCCAATTTGACTTCCAGATAGAAGTGCAGAATGAATGAATTTCTCCCCTAAAATGTTGCACGGGGTGGGTGGTAAGCTGCGCCTGCCTGGAATTCACCCTTCTAGGAACATCTCAGGACTGTCTTATTTAGGGTGTAGGAGTGTGTATGTATCTTAACTTTCAGCTATGATCTTTAGGGCTTCTGACCTAAGAACGGTGCTATAACTTTATGTGTTGTAAAGGATTTCTTCAGCCAAATTCTTTTATCTCTCCTTGGCACCAGAATAATTAGTTTTCAGTCTTCCTATGACACTGTAGCCATCTCTCTATTAATGCTTATTTTATTGCACTGCAGAATCATTTAAAAATACAACTGTGGGCTCGGTACCCATAGCTCAGGGGTTACGGCACCAGCCACATACACTAAGGCTGGTAGGTTCGAAACCTGCCCGGGCCTGCTAAACAACAATGACAACTATAACAAAAAAATAGCTGAGCGTTGTGGTGGGTGCTGTAGTCCCAGCTATTCGGGAGGCTGAGGCAAGAGAATCACTTAAACTCAAGAGTTTGAGACTGCTGTGAGCTGTGATGCAACAGCACTGTAGCAAGGGTGACACGGTGAGATTCTGTCTCAAAAAAAAAAAAATCCAACTGTGACCAGAAAAAGAGAAAAAGAACCCCCCAACACACACACACACACACACACACACACACACTAACATATTCATTGAAAATTTGACCTTGACCTCCATGAACTGCTCTAAGGGGGAAGGATCACCGCTGATAGCATGTAACGAAAAACAGAAGTTTATTCTTGCATGCGATCTTCTAAAGTCCCAGGTCCAGTTTTAAGGATAATGGAAAGGATTTCTAAGGATGATACTGACCATATTTGATTTTTTTGGTGCTGACTTTAGAATTTTTCATCTCCCCAAGAAGTCCCACTCACTGTGTTGTTTATGGCCTTCATCAACAAATATTCATTGAATGTGTGCCGTGGGTGCTTGTGTGAGGACAGATATTTGTGGAATGGCTGTCTACCCCCACTGCTGACAAGAGTGACTCAGCATTTTCTTTGGTGATGGATATTGTGACTGACCAGACAAAAGTCATAATTACAGAGCACCAAAACAAGGCCCAATTCTAGACTAATCCCTGTCCATCCAGAGTCTGGGCCGAGCAATCAGGCTATAGGAGAGGGTTGGCTCTAGTTGTTCCCACTCTAGATATGTGGTTTCCCTGAGAGTTCGGGCTCTTCTAGGTTAAGTGTGGGCCTTTCTTAGAATTTTTTGATATCTTTATAGTGCCTGGGTAGGGACAAGACCCCCCCCCCTACACACACACACACACACACACAAGCTACTCCCTCTATCAGTGAGTCCTGAGCACCAGGGTGCTGCTGGATCAGCCTGGACACATTAGATGACCCCAGGGCACAGAGCTACTGCAGGTCCTGATTAACAAGCTCTTTATCTCACTGTTGGAGTCTGGCTCTCTCTTGGAATTGGAATCAATGTCATTTCTCAGACAGTTGAAGAATCTCAGTTTAACCCTGGAGTGGATACTGATCCCAAATCAAATCAAGGGGTGGAGACCCCTGAGATCCAGTATACATAGCAGGTGACAGCCACCACCCCACAGCTGCCACCACACTCACTCAGTTTGGGGATCCAGCCCATCTAGCTAGACAGTGCATAAAGTTGGAACCACATGCTCCTCCATCCCAGCACTGTGAATAGCTGAGAATCACCTCTGTCTGTCACACCAATCCTTGTCCATTTTATTACTAAGAAGACTTGTTGGTCAAATGAATGGGCCTGAACTGTGACCTTAACCCCACATGCAGCCAGGGCTTTCTGAGCTAAAAACTCCCCTTCTAAGAATCAAGAGGCAGATTTTTTTTTTTCTTTTTTTGAGACAGAATCTTACCTTCTCACCCTGGGGCAAGTGCTGTGTCATCATAGCTCACAGCAACCTCAAACTCTTGAGCTCAAGTGATCCTCTTGCTTCAGCCTCCCGAGTAGCTGGGACTACAGGGACCCACCACAACACCCGGCGATTTTTAGAGACAGGATCTCACTCTAGCTCAGGCTGGTCTCTAACTCCTGAGCTCAGGCAATGCACCTGCCTCAGGCAGAATTACTTTAATTAATTTTTTTACATTATAAAAGCACCAATAAGCCCACAACCAAAAATGCTAAAATTACAGAAAAATAGAAAGAACAACTACCAATCACGTATAGTCAGTCCCTCAGTCTTATCCCCCAAGAGACGATGATCATGGATGTTTCCATATGTCTCTTTCTGATCTTTTTGCCCTATAAAACATTTTTTAAAAACATAACTGGAGGCTCGGTGCCTCATAACTGGAGGCTCGAGCCTCATAACTGGAGGCTCGGCTCATCGGGCTAAGGCGCCAGCCACGTACACCTGAGCTGGCAAGTTCGAGTCCAGTCCGGCCCGCCAAACAACAATGACAGCTGCAACCAAAAAATGGCCGGGCGTTGTGGCGGGCGCCTGTAGTCCCAGTTACTTGGGAGGCAGAGACAGGAGAATCGCTTGAGCCCAGGAGTTGAAGGTTGCTGTGAGCTGTGATGCCATGGCACTCTATCCAGGGTGACAGCTTGAGGCTCTGTCTTAAAAAAAAATAAATAAGTAAAAAATAAAAACATAACTGGAAGTGTATTATATATCCAGTGATATGCTAGTCAACTACCTCTCTAGAACAAAGAAATCCCTGATTTGTAGCATTTGCCAATTTCTGTGGTGTAAATATTCCCACTATGCCAATTTCAGGCTACAGGGTTGGGAGGAGCTACACAAAGTCCGTTCTCACCTGCTGGGATGAGTTGGCTCTAGTGTACCATATCGTAATTTAAAATTGTATCTTTTTTCTTCTGATTTTGAAATCAATACTCATTATTGAGGATTCACAAAACACGAACACATGAAGAAAATATTAAAATCGTCCAGAATCCAAAACCCCCTCCTCTTTAGAGTCAGCCACTATCAGCACCTCAATGCATGTTGTAACGTCCCCTCTCTATCGATAGAGTCGTGTACAAAATAACCTTCTAGAGAGTTCAAAAGCAAAATGTGTGCATGGCAGAAAAATTGGGAAATACAAAAAAATTCTCTGATCTTACCTTTCAGAGATCATTTGGGGGATGTCATTCCAGTCATATTTCTTCTCTGCATCTTTTTGCATGATTAGACTCATAGTTGGAGGATCCTTATTTTTAGGCAGCAGTACAGGCAACATTCTCATGCCCCAGAGGAGGGTGACTTCCAGGGGAAGGATGTTAGTAAAAAACACTACAGAGGCTTAGAGAGGTGAAAAATCATATTCCTTTCCCCCAGCACTGAAAACCAGGGTCCCCCCAAACTTGAAATACTTTGAGCTTTATTCTCATACCCAACAGGGGAAACAGGATGGTGGTAGGGACATACAAGCAGAAAGATGATGACAAAACCATGGGATAAACGCTGTGATTGAGGAGACAAAGGGATACCAGGAGGGGACTTGGAACCCAGCATTGGAGAAGGTGACAGTTCAGCTGAGACCTGAAGAATAAATAGGAGTGAATCAGACAGGGATGGGGTGGGTAGGAAGGGCACGTCCTGGACAGAGAGGACAGTATGTGTTAAGACCCAGAACTGGAAGAGAGACAGTATTTTTGGAGAAGATGTTCGATGTAGCCAGGGCTTGGCCAATGGGAGCGCAGAGGGTTGGGAGGGAGTGGAAGCTGCCAAGGGCTACACCATGCAAAGCCAAGTTCATCCAGCTAAGTTTAGACTTCATGGTAAAGGCAACGGCCATGTGGGAAGCTGGGTACAAGGGACTTCTCAGTATAGCATCCTATGAATCTATAATTATTTTAAAACAAAGCAAAAACATTACAATTCCATATTTCTATGGAATATTAAAGTCCTTTTCTTAAGGCCTAAGAGTAAACTGTAAATAAATATTTCCCTTTCACCCAGTTAACTAATCAAATCAACATGTACCATCAGCTACTACAGCGGTGATGAAGACAGGCACACAAAGATCCCCTAGTAGGGAGGTTGTATTCTAGTGAGGGAGACAAGCAATACATACATAAGCTCAGAAGTAAGATGATTTTAAATAATGGTTGGGGGTGGGGCACTAAAGAAAAAGAAACCTTAAATAAACCCAGATTTCAAGAAACAACTGTGGCCCTTCTGCCCCAGGTCTGAAGACAGGCCGCTCAGCTCAGGTTCTACCGAGACAAAGGAACAAGAAAAACCAGCCTGTGGGTCAGCAGGGCGGGATGGGAAACTACAGAAGAGGCAGCTGGTGCAGGGGAGCCTTGTCGTGCACCCTCATTCCCTGGGCTTTGCCCCAGCTGGCTCTTCTCCTGGGGGTGACCTTCCCAGCGGGTGGCAGGTGACTGTCATTACTGAGCACTCCCCTGTGTGGGCACAGCCCTGGCAATTCACACAATTGTCTCCTTTAAAACCCTTTTTCTCTTTGTATGGTGACCTGTGGTTACTGCACCCAACTCCTTGGCAGGCACTGTATCTCCTTCACACCTGTATCCTTCTGCCCAGTGAGGTCCTACCACAGGGTGGGCGCTCAGAAAATGCCATTTACATGAATGAATGAATGAACCAAGTAGTTTTTAGGCTTAAGCAAGAGCTAGACTTTCCTATTTCTCTCCCTCAAGGTACTTCCATTCTCATACTCCAAAGAAGTATTGGGTTGGGAAGGAAGCTGGAACAAGGGTCAAGCATCTGAAATTACCCAAGAATGTCCCTAGATCCCCCCCAACTTCAAATACTTTGAGCTTTATTCTCACACCCAGCAGGGGAAACAGGATGGTGGTAGGGACAGACAAGCAGAAAGATGCCTTCTCCCACCCATCCTGTGACTGCCAACAGGCTTCTGCTGGAATGACACCTTTCGCCTGCATGTAGTATTCAGCCCCTCCAACCCCATCACTTCATGTCCCCCCCATCCTGCCTAATTGCCTTTGCCCCTGCCCATTCCTGAACTGATGCTTACTTATTTTATCAGTGGGCTGCAAAGGACTTGGATGCTGTAGCCAGACCTCTTGAGTGTGAATTTTGCTTCCCCTACTTCCTAGCTCTGCAACCTTGACCAACTTACCCAAATCATTTTGTCACCGTGTATCAGTGTATTATTGCCGATCTCCCACCAGAATGTACACCCCTTAAAAGCAAGGAATTTGTCAGTTTTCCCCCCGATCTGTCTCAAGGTCCAGAACAGGGTGTTCCACATCAGATCCCCTTCTCCCTTCATCGAGAAAGAATCAGTTGAATGCCTCCAGTACCCCAGGGCCTGCACTCAAAGCTGGGGTGCAGCAGTGAGGAACGACCAGGGGGCCTGCTTCAAGAAGCTTACGTTCTACTTGTGTATACAAGTAAACACAAAAGTTTTTTTTAAAACCGTGATTTTAGATAAGGATAAATGTAATAAAAATAGAACAGGGTGCTGAGATAGAGGGGCAGAGAGACTTTAGCTTTGGTGGTCAAGGAGGCCTCTCAGAGGAGGTGACATCTAGGCAGAGGCCAGGATGATATAAGGTCAAGGGTAAGGTGTTCAGTCAGGGAGAATAGCAGATGGGGAGGTGGGAGGAGGAGGCAGAAGCCCTGCCGGTGTGGGTGGAGCGTAGTGAACACACAGGCCTGTGGCCTGAGGTGGAGTTTTGCAGCAGGCAGGGGCTAGATCACACAGGACTTTGTAGGCCACCACATAAGATTCGGATTTTTTTTTCCTGGTATGGTGGAAAGCCTTTGGAGGGCTTTATACAGGTGAGTGATGTGATTGGTACATGTGGCAAAAAGGCCACTCAGGCTACTATGTAGAGAATGCATCGTACAGAATTCAGAGTGTATTGTGTTGAATGAATGAACTTGGTCCAAGTTGAACTTTTTGTAAGCTAAGTACATCCCCCCTCCTCTGTGTTTGGAAACAGGCTGGCTCATGCTTCCTGTTTGTTTGTTTGTTTGTTTTTTGAGACAGACTCTCACTATGTCACCCTCGGTAGAGTGCTGTGGCGCCACAGCTCACAGCAACCTCCAACTCTTAGTCTTAAGCGATTCATTTGCCTCAGCCTCCCAGTAGCTGGGACTACAGGCGCCCACCACAACGCCCAGCTATTTTCTGTTGCAGTTGTCATTGTTGCTTTAGCTGTCCCTGGCCGGGTTCGAACCCGCCAGCCTCAGTGTATGTAGCTGGCACCATAACCACTTGCTCTGTGCCTTCCCGTTTGTTCTTGAGCTAAGAACTGACATGGGGTTTCTCAGACACCAGCCCAATAAAAATATCACCTTGGGCTCTTCTGGGTCATAGGTGCAATTACCGCAGCCTCCAAGCATGTGAAACTGGTTAAACGCAGTGGAAATTGCTGAGCAGGTTGACATCACGGCTGCCCATCGTGCTGTCCTTGTTTCTCCACCACCATGATCTGGGCTGATCCTCGGAGCCAGGGAAGTCTGCTGTGAATCTCAAACTTGGGTTCCTGGAGCAGCCATTGAGGCCAGTCTTGCCTAGTGACTTTGGGCAATGTCTTAACCTCTCTGGGCCTCAGTTTCTCCATCTGAAACAAGGGAAAGAAGATCTCTGTGCTGATGTAGAGGAAGGGGTTCAAAGTTTGGAGTTAAAAGTTGACTTGGGGCTCGGCACCTATATCTCCTCGGCTAGGGTGCCAGCCACATACACCAGAGCTGGTGGGTTCAAACCCAACTTGGGCCCGCCAAAGAACAATGACAGTTATAACCAAAAAAAAAAAATAGGCAGGCATTGTGGTGGGCACCGGTAGTCCCAGTTACTTGGGAGGCACTTGGGAGGCTAAGGCAAGAGAATTGCTTAAGCCCAAGAGTTTGAAGTTGCTGTGAGCTGTGATGCCACAGCACTCTACCGAGGGCAACAGAGTGAGACTCTGTCTAAAAAAAAAGAAAAACCAATGTTGACTTGGATCTTACTTACTGTGTAACTTTGGAAAAATCGCTTGGCCTCTCTGAGCCTGTTCCTCAGTTGTAAGAGGGAATCATGGTTCACGCGCTGCTTAACCTTACATGGTACTTGTGAGGATAAAATGGATTGGAAAATGCTTTGCAAACTGTTACATGCTGTAAAAGTATTGATTTGTTGCTTTCAAATACTTAAAGGTTTTTGGTGGGAAGGAAGACTTTAGGGTTTTTTGAGACAGAATCTCACTCTGCTACTCCAGGATAGAGTGCCATTGAGTTCAGCCTAGTGCACAGCAACCTCAAATTCCTGGGTGTAAGCAATCCACCTGCCTCTCAGTAACTGGGACTACGGGTGCCCTCTGCAACACCTGGCTATTTTTTCTGTTTATTCTTTTTTTCTTTTTTTTTTTTTTGGTAAGGACAGAGGTCTCACTCTTGCTCAGTCTGGTCTCGAATCCTGAGTTCAAGCAATCTTCCTGCCTCGGCCTCCCAGAGTGCTAGGTTCACAAGTGTGAGTCACCACGCCGGGCCTTCAGGATTGTTTTGAAAGATAATGAGTTATTATTGTGGGCAGACTTTTATGTAACTCCTATATAGAAGTAATATTTTGAGAACAAAAATATTTGTTGCTCAACTAGCTGGGAACAAACTTAGGGATTGAGAACAGTGTGGAGTGTGGTTATTAGACTAGAAAGCTCTTGGTAATGTGACTAGCATTTAAAACACAGGTGGTGGCCAAGAGCTGTGTCTCTGGGCTCTGTCAGTCTGCCATTTACTAGCTCTGTGTCCTGGGTGCAGTTACTTCTGTCTGCCTGTTTCCTAATTTGCAGACTGGACATTATGGTCCTACCTGCCTCATTGAGTTGGCTGAGATAACACATGTTATAATTGCAGCCCCAGTGCCCAGCTGTCAGTAATAACTGGGTAACGATAGGTCTTCTGATTGTTTATTATACCTTTTAAAATGCACCACGCTAAGCATTTTACTTATTTGCTTGTGGATTATTTTATGCACTTATTTCTTTAACAAACATTGATACAGCATAAGCCCTGTGGGCTGTGTTCTAAACGCTTTACAGATACTAACCCACGCCGGCTGTGATGTTTACTGCTGACACAGCTCTTCCAGGTGGGTCCCATATGGTCCCACTTGTAGGTGAAGAAACCTAAGTATGAGCTGGGTATCGTACCTCAGTGGTTAGTGTGCCAGCCCCGCACACCAGGGGCGGTGGGTTCAAATCTGGCCTCGGCCAGATTAACAAAAAAAAAAAAAAAAAGAAAAGAAAAGTAAGAAACCTCAGTGTGGAAAAATGAAGCTGCCCGGGGTCCCACATCTACTAGGTGACAGTGTTTTCTTTTTTTTTTTTTCTTTTTGCAGTTTTTGGCTGGGGCTGAGTTTGAATCCACCACTTCCGGCATGTGGGGCTGGCGCCGTACTCCTTTGAGCCACAGGCGCTGCCAGTGTCAGTTTTTCAAACCCAGGTCTGTGTAGTCCTGAGCCTCTGTTCATATCCTTGGTGCCCTGTAGTTAAGGCTGCCACCCTTCCCTTTATCACGGGTAGCCTTCCTGGGCACTCCTAGGGCCATTCCTGCCCCATGGGAGCCTGGCTTGGCTTGGCCCCTCTCTCGTCTCCTCCCCACTTCCCTGCTTCTCTTCTATTCCCCTCCCCCACAACCCCAACCCCAGAAAGAAGGAAGGAAGGAAGGAATGGAGGGAGGGAGGACAAGGAGGAGACCCCCTCCTTCCCGCCCTTCTTTCTTGCTTTCTTCCTTCCATTGAGGTCCACTGTACATAAAGTGCACAAATCTTAAGTATTCAGCTCAATGGATTTTTAAATATATGACATGCATGAACAAATGTTCTCAATTAGAGAACATTTCCATCACCCAGAATTCTCCTGGGTGTTGCTTCAGATCCAATACTCCTTCCCACAGGTAACCTCTCTTGCGACTTCTGTCACCATCGTTGGGTTTACCTGTTCTTCAGTTCCACACAAAGGGGGTCCCCCAGCGTGTACTCTCTTGCGAATGGCCTTTGTCTGTGAGATGCGTCCGCGTTGCTGTGGTTAGCCGTAGTTCATTCTTTTTTCATTGCTGTGTAACGTTTCACAGTACGAGCTTGATACAGTTGATCTATTCTTTGCAATGGGCATGTGGGCTGTTTCCAGTTTGGGGCCATGGTGAATGAGCCGCTATGGGCTCTTTGGATGTGTCTTTGGTGAGCACAGCCCTCATTTCCCAGGAGCAGAATTGCCGGGGCATACAGAAGACACATGGTCAGCTTCGGTGGATACGGTGGAACCACTTTCCACATGGCTGTCCTAGTTTACACTCCCCCCAGCACTGCAGGCATGTTCTGTTTGCTCTTCATCCTCGCCAGCACTTAGTACTATCAGTCTTTTTGGTTTAACCCACTAGATATGCAAATGGTGGTATCTCACTAGAGCTTACATTTTCGTTTCTTTGATGACTGATGATGTTGAACACCTTTTCAATGGCCATACCTTACTGGCCATTGCCGTATCTTTTATGAAATATCCATTCAAATCTTCTGCCCATTTTAAAGTTTGCATCATTTCTTTTTTCTTGGTTTATAAGAGTTGTTTACATACTGAGGATACAAATCTCTTGTTGATATTCGCATTGAAAATCTCTCCCGTTGGGCGGTGCCTGTGGCTCAAGGAGTAAGGCACCGGTCCCATATACCAGAGGTGGCGGGTTCAAACCTGACCCTGGCCAAACAACTGCAACCAAAAAAAAAAAAGAAAATCTCTCCCGCATCCCCAGTCTGTGCTAAGTGTTTTCACTTTCTTAAAAGTGATGAATAGAAGGTCTTCATTTCAGCGAAGCCTAATGTATCCGTTATGGTTTGTAATTTTTGCATCCCTTGTAAGACATCTTTGCCTAGCCTTGGAAGCATTTCTCACTGGGATTTTTTCCTGCAGGGCTGGGAATGGCCACGTGGGACAGGCCAAGCCGGAGGCTGGCTCAGCAGTCTCAGGTGCCAGCTTCAGAGGGGGAGCCACACCTGCCCACAGGCCGGGAGCTGGCCGAGGCCAACCGCTTTGCCTATGCCGCCCTCTGTGGCATCTCCCTGTCCCAGCTATTTCCAGAGCCTGAGCAAAGGTGAGTTCTTTCATCTCACAGAGGGAGGGTCGTGCTTCTTCAGGGAGGCGATTATGGACGGTCATGCCGCCTACCAGGGACTACAAGACAATACAAAGAGAGGGAAGTCACTGTCCTTGCCTTTAAGTCTGGTAGTGGGTAAGACATCCCCTCATTCAGCTATTCATTCATTTGTACCTTCACCAAAGCATACTTTGAGCACCTACTATGTGTCAGGCACAATTTGAAGTACATGGAGGGTAAATGGGAATGAGATAGAGGCACCATCCCTCCCCTCGAGTAGGACGCAGTCTAGGAGGGAGATATTTATTCATGCATGCAGCATGGATTTGTTGAGCACCTACTACATGCTTGGTGTCGCACATGGCTCTGTGGAAGAAACAAAGAATAGCAAGGCCTGGCTTCTGCCTTCAACATGCTTCTGTCTAGGTGGGGGCACCCGGGTGGCTGACTGTAGCCGTGGACAGACACAGGTGAGTGAGTGCCTTGGCAGGTATAAACAGGGTATTGTGGGAGCAAAAGAATGTTCCAGGTTTAACAACAGTGTTATACCTAACCCTGTCATCACTGATACCTGCTGTGTTTTGTGTGTGTGTGTGTGTGTGTGTTTGAGACAGAGGCTCACTATGTCGCCACAGCTCACAGCAACCTCAGACTCTTGGGCTCAAGTGATTCTCTTGCCTCAGCCTCCCGAGTAGCTGGGACTACAGGTGCCCGCCACAATGCCTGGCTATTTTTTTGTTGTAGTTGTCATTGTTTGGCAAGCCCCGGCTGGGTTCGAACCCACCATCCGCAGTGTATGTGGCCAGCGCCCTAGCCACTGAGCTACAGGCACTGAGATTACTGTGTGTTTTTTTGAATCATATACTGAGAATCAGAACAGCAGAATTGTTAACACCATCAGCTTTGGCCTTCAAGGATTGAGAGTGAGCGTTTGGAGGGAGGGAGAGGCCAGTTAGGAAGCCAATAGGGTTGACCAGGGGAACCAGAACAATGACCGAGGGCTGGAGGAAGGGCACAGCTGGGACAGATAGCTCAGGGAGAATGGAGTTGACTTGAGAGCAGGGTAAGACAGAGGCAGGTGCTTACTATGGCTCCAAAGGTTCAAGTAGAGAGGAGAGCACAGGAGGACAGAGATGTCATTACTAGCAGAGGGAACACAGGTTGGAGGCCAGGAAATGAGAAGTTCTTGCCTCTATAGAGTTTCTGCTATCCTTCCCCTCACTGTCCCCTTAAGAAACTTCCCTCACGCCTTGGGACTTAGCTGTTTGGGAGGTTTACTTTTGGTTTTGGTTTTGGTTGTGTTTTGTTTTTTGGTAGAGAGTCTTACTCTGTCACCTGGGTTAGAGTGCAGTGGGGTCATCATAGCACGTTGCAACCTCAGGCCTAGGTGATCCTCTTGCCTTCTGAGCAGCTGGGACTACAGCCGCTCACAACCATGCCCAGCTAATTTTTCTATATTTAGTAGAGATGGAGTCTTGATCTTGCTCAGCCTGGTCCTGAACTCCTGGTCTCAAGTGATCCTCCTGCCTCAGCCTCCCAGAGTGCTAGGATTATAGGCGTGAGCCAATGTGCCCCAACTTGTTTTGGTTTTTATCTTGGTGTCTCCACTAGACTGAACACTGGAACATTTTCAACTCCGTGGGGGTCACCTCCAGGAAGCCTCCCCTAACCTGTGCCCCTGACCAGGGTGTTTCTCCACCTGTGTGCTAAGGGATCCATCACTGTAACCTCTACACCTGCCTTCAGCAGGCAGGAATGCTTCTGGAATGCTTCTGTTCCTACCAATCCTCTGGTTTGAGCTCGTGGGGGCAGAAGCCACCTTGTTGATAGCTCTGAATCCCCAGTGCCTTGCAAACAGCTCAGTGTAGCAAAGACACTTGATTCATGAAAAGAAGAGATGGGTAAATGCTGGCTTTATTAACAAGGCATTCTATAGGCTTTGGACTCAGATCTGGATTCACATCCTAACTCTGCCACTTTCCAATTGCATGTGCCCTTGGGCAGTTTATTTAACTTCCCTCAGTAAGTATCAGTCTCTTCATCTGTAGAATGGGGCTAATGATATCCACCCTACAGGGAGATTACATGAATTTAAGGTGGTGTAGGTAAAGCACAACACCTACACATAAAAGTAAAGCACATCATAGGCTCTCAAAAAATGATGGTAGTTACTTGCTTAACTCTGTGATTTACTTTCTTTGCCTAGTTTTCTCCTCCAGAAAATGGGGATAATATTGAACTTACTCCTACTAGTCAGGGTATTCTGGACTGCAAGTCATAAAACATGGTATAAAAGAGATGTAAACAATAGGAGGTTTTTTCTCCTCACTTAACAAGAGATCCAGAGGTAGATAGTTCTGGAGTCAATTCAGTGCCTCAATTATTGGCGTCTCATCAGTTCTGTTAGCCTCATGATCACAAAATAGCTGCTGCAGCTCCGTGCATCACACCTTGGCAGGACAAGGCCCAAGTCAGGAAGGAGGAGAGCAGGAATTCTCCTCAAGGCTCTATCAGGGGGAGCTCTTTCTTGGAATACCCCAAGAAGCCTTCCTTCTTTGTCATTGGCAATATCCTGTCACATGCCTGATGCTCAGCTGCAAGGGAGCTTGAGAATAAAAAAAGGCATTTGCCATCTTCAGTCTCCATTTTGAGAGGTGTACTGCTAAATTTCTCTGAATTACTACTTCAGAGAAACAGAGTCCCATGAAGAAAATGGTTGTAAGGAGGGCGTGTGTTAGTGGCCCCTGCGGAGGCTGGCACAGAGATACTGCCAAGCAAATGTTGGCCATAATTATTGATAACGGAACCCCTCCCAGATAAACCAGTACAGAGCCAAAGAAGAGCTTTGTGTAGTTTGTTTCCATAAGCAAATATTTATAAACCTGTACTGTGCGCCAGGCTGTACTGGGCACCACCTAGGAGGGCACATAGGACAGGGAGTTCTTGTCTGGTGTCCCACTTCCCACCCCCAGTCCCACAACCTCCAGGCACAGGCATCTATAACCATTTGCCTTGGGATCTTTCTTCCTTGAATGTTTCCAATTCAGTATATCAGTTGTTTCCACGCGGTTGACCTGTCTTCTGAGGCATAAAACACATATTTGTTAAATCTCAATCTTTCTAAAGCCCAGACATGCTGTTGATTTCAGCAATCTTTAGAAAACATGCTGTGGCAGTCTTTGACTCTGTGGGGTATAAAAGCAAGCCTCTAAAATATTTCTTTTCCATGCCGTAAACATCACAGATGCTGTTCCCTTCAACTAATTCCATTTATTAAACATAGAGAAACTAAAGGGGTAGAATAGGGATCAGTAAACTTCTGCCAAAAGCCAGATGTTTTATGTGGATAGATTTGTTGTTGTTGCAGTTTGGCCAGGGCCGGGTTCAAACCCACCACTCTCAGTATATGGGGCCAGCGCCCTACTCACTGAGCCACAGGCACTGCCCAAGGGCCAGATGTTTTAGGCATGCAGGCTGGGTGGTCTCTGTTACAGTCACTCAACTGTGCTGTTGTAGCACTAAAGCACTCATAGACGCTATGTAAAGGAATGCATGTGGCTGCGTACCAATAAAACTTTATTTACAAATACAGGCTGCAGGTCACATTTGGCTCATGAGTGGCAGTTTGATAAGACCTGGTGAATGGGAGCAGCTCTGGACTAGGAGGCTGGAAGCCTGGATTCCAGGTGAGGCTTCACCCCTTCCCTGCTGTGAGGCCCCTCAAAAGACTTTTAACAAGCAGCCTACGAGAGCCATCTGTAAGGTGGGATAGGACAAAAGGGGCTGTTTGGTGCCCTTGTTTTGTGAGTGGCCAGTGCATGGTGAATGCTCAGGGATGGAACCACTGGAGAGGGCTGTCTCTGCAGTGGGTAAGCATGGCCTCTGCGGACCCAGAGAGGTAGGTGACCTCTCTTAAGCTATCACTTAACCTCTCAAGATCTGGGTTTCCTTTTTTTTTTTGAGACAGAGTCTCACTATGTCACCCTCAGTAGAGTGCTGTAGTGTCACAGCTCACAGCAACCTCAAAATCTTGAGTTTAAGTGATTCTCTTGCCTCAGCCTCCCAAGTAGCTGGGACTACAGGCACCTGCCACAACACCAGGTTTTTTTTTTTATTGTTGTTTAGCAGGGCCAGGTTTGAACCTGCCAGCCTCAGTGCATGTGGCCAGCACCCTAACTACTGTGCTACAGGTGCCAAGCCTAGATCTGGGTTTTCTTATCTCTAGCATGGGGGTAAAACAGAACCTACCTCCCTCGAGGGATTATGATGAGCATGAAACAACTCTGTGTATAACACACTTGGCATAGGGACTGCCAGGCAGCTGCTCTGTGTATTTGCTGTCACTGTTGGTGTTGATTTGTGTATTTAGACCAGACCACCAACCACATTAGTAGCAATTGCCAAGGCCCTGCTGATCTAAAATGCTACTCATTTGATCAATTGCTGCATTGGCACTTAACACACATATTTGTTCATTTATTTGCCAATGTAAAGAAACATATTTAGAGTGTCACACATATACATATGCCAGGTATTATTCTGATCACATGTCAAATATTAGCTTAGTTAGCCCTTCCATCTACCCTACGAAATAGGTTTTATCATCTCTACTGTTTTACAGATAAAGAAACTGAGGCCCAGAGAGGTGAAGTAACTTGTCCAAGATCACATAGCTAGTGGCAGAGCTGGGATTTGAACCAGAGGCTGTGCTCCTTGGTTATACATCCCCAGTCTCTACATCCAAGTCTTTCTTCAAAAAGGCAGCACGGTCAGGCCATGCTGCTGCCCATGGCCCTGAGTAATTTGTGCATACACATTTGCCCCTAAGTGATGTTCAGTTCACTTAGCAGTCCCCTCCCCCTCATACACACCTACATACCACCCCAGGGTAATCCTGGTAAGTTGCACTAGGGTAAATTATAATCATTGTAATAGCAATAGCTGACATTTATCAAGGGTTTCCTGGTGCCAGACACTGTTGCTATGTCATTTAATCTTCCCAGTGAAGTTAGAGGTACGCCCTATTATCGTCCACATGTTACTTCAGAGGAAGACGGAGCTGGGAGAGGTGAAGTGAGAACACAGTGGGGCTGGGACTCTCCCAGGTGGCTGGACTCCAGGATCTGACTCTTCATCCTATCCCCTACTAACTCTCCTTGTGCCCTTGTACCTATAAGTGATTGTGTTGGCTGACGTTATCGAGCATCTATTTCGTACGGGGCCCTCTCTGGGGTGTATGTATTACCTCATTTAATCCTCAGCCAGCTTTATGAAGCTGGTCTCTTGAACCCATTTTGCAGATAAGAACACTGAGGCAAAGAGAGGTCAAGGTGCTGTGCCCTTTCCCAAGGTGCTATGCCCTCAGATCCCCCTTCAAAAATGAAGAACATTTACCCCTGGCTGCTGGGAGGGCCATCAGCCCAGCCATGAGCTACCTGTCCTGTTTGGGTCCCATCTCCACTTAAGAGAGCCACTTTGCCTGATATTCTGCCCCCTCTCTGGAACACCTGCATTCAATGACTGGCTGATATGAGGCTATGAAGACCCAGCTCTCTTGACCCACTGGGGCAGCTCTTCAGAACTCCTCGCAGGGTGGGCCCCAGCCTCTCTTAAGACTTCATGATGCTCCCGCTTGACTTGACTGCCCCCGCTGCTCAGCCTGTGTCTTCCCTTCCCTCCCACAGGTATTCATCCCAAGGGGAGCCCTCATCTTCTCCATTTCAGGGCAGCTTCCTGGGAATCCAATCATAGGATTCAAACTCAAGCTCTTTGTGGCTCCAATCAAAGACCCTGGCCTCAGGTCTCTCCACCCTGCAGCCACACTAAGGAATGTGATAGGTGGGCCATGTGGTGCAAGGACAAGGGCAGGGGCTCCCCCACCACCAGGAGCTCTTCTGGGAAGCCTGAGTCTACCCCTGTGTGGTCACAGTCCCTGTAGAACCCCCAGCCAGAGTCCCAGGGCAGTGCAGTTCAAGGCAGGCTGGCACTCTGGTTTTGGAGATAGCCTCTGGCTGACAGCCTCTTCCCTGGGCTGGTGCCCTCTCCTCTTGGTCCACTCCCCTGCTCCACATCCCCCACCACAGAGGTGGCTCTACATCAGACATGTGATGTGGACTCCGCCAAGTCCCCAAGTGCCATGGGCTCCCCGTCTCTGTGTCTCAGCCCATACGGCCCTCCACTAGAGCAGCACCCATCCACCCTCCCCTGCAAAACCCCACTCGAATGCCCAGCATGGACAGAGACCAGCGTGGGGTGGGAAAGGCACCTTCTTCACTTTATCCATTTGTGCAGTGGCTTTTTTCCAGAAAGCACATCCTTGGTGATTTGCAAGAGCAGCAAATCACCTTCAAGCCTTTTCCTGCTTTTGCCCTCACCTCCACAGTAGACTTAGGGCCACATCTCCTGGTGGCTTGGGACTGAATTCCCGCTCTGTCCTAAGGCACCACAGGCCCTGGGGTCATTTGGTTACTTGGGTGTCTCCACTCTGCCATGAGCTTCCTCATCAGAGACTGAGCCTTGTTCTCCTGTGATTCCTCAGCCCCAGCATAGCCAGTAACTGTCCATTGCCCCCGTGGCTTATTAGCCTCTTTGATCAAAGTTTTGGTGGGAGAAGAGGCTAAAATCCATGTTCATTGCACCTTAGTCACGACAGATGATCTAGATAGAGCTGACCACTGAGTTTGCAAAAGCAAGCATCATACTCTGTCACCCATGTGGTTGGTTCACACTGTGTGTTCACTTCCTGAAGTCCCTGTTAACCCTGCCAGAAAATTACGTTTTGTATTTCATGGATCACAGTTGCTAAGTTGTGTGTGTGTGTGTGCGCGCGCGTGCGCGCGCGCGCACGTGCCCCCTGTTCACAGTCATGACCACAACTGATCTGTACCTCCCAGCTGCCTCTGAGGCCAGGTTCCCCAGAGCTGTGAGATCTAAGCCCTGTCTGCCTTTCAGCTCCTTCTGCACAGAGTTTGTGACGGGCCTGGTGAAGTGGCTGCAGTTGTCTGAAGCCGTCTTGCCAACCATGACTGCTTTTGCCAGTGGCCTGGGAGGCGAAGGAGGAGACGTGTTTGCTCAGATTTTGTTGAAGGACCCCATTTTGAAGGATGACCCATCAGTGATCACTCAGGTACACCTAATAGCTGATCACAGCTATGTCCTCATAATACCATATTATTATAGTCAGAGCTGATGTTGAGTTACCGTTATTGAATATTTACTACGTGTGTATTGATGTAATGCTACTATAGTGGTGATTACATGCTAGTAATTTTACATTTAACTCTCAAAGCAATGTTGTGAGGTAGGTAGTGGGATCATCACCATTTTGTAGTTGAGAAAACTGTGGCACAGAGAGGTTAAGTAATTTGTCCATGGTCACACAGCTGACAAGTGGCCAAACCAGGACTGGCGTTCCCCCAAGCTATGGTGCCTTTTTTAGCAGCAGGTTTGCCATGTCCCCTTGAGCCTGTCACATACCTGCTGTATGTGAAGTTAAGGCACACAGAGGCTTGTGACACGGGCTGTTGATAGGCAAGTGCATCGATTCAAAACAGCCCCTCCCCCTCCTTTATTTTGCCGCCTGAAGTTCTCACTATTTCTTTCTTTCTTTGCTTACTAGTTTGTTATCTGGCTCACTACTAGAATCTCGGGCAGAGGCTTTTTGTCTGTCTTGCTCTCCTACTTAGTAGGAGCTAATATTTGTCAAATGCGCGGGCTGATTGCATATTGACTTATCACTGATTCCAGTGCCTTTTCCCTCAGGACCTTCTGAGCTTCTCACTCAAGGATGGTAAGTTGATTTTCTAAGCTCTATAAATTGTGGGTACCCACTTCACCCCCATCCAGTGAAGCCAATAATAGGTGCTGACACCTGGAGCCAGGTCCCCTGCGGCCTTTTTTGGCACAAGTAAGGAAAAGGACCCAGCATCACTCGTGAGCTAGGGAGCCCCTCAGTCGCGCCGAGACGGCGTGTTCCTTCTTGGTGTTCACTTCACTATGTGGCTGTACCCCCTCGGTAGCTCTTGAATCTGGCCCTTCCCCACCCTCGCTCACCCTGGGTGTGAGCCACTGCCACCTCTCCAGGGTGACAGTAGTCTCCTTATTGGTCTTCCTGCTGCCACTCTGCAGCTCAAGTGATCTTTGCGAAGGCCCGTCTGAGCACACCCCTCCCTGCTGACTGCCTGCCAATGGCTTCTGCTGCACTCCGGAGAAAGACTGGCCCCTCTGGCCTGGCTCTTGTGGCCTTACTGGGCTAGCCCCTGTCCCCTCTCCAGCCCCAGCCTCAATACAGTCGCCCCCACAGTGTGGCTCGAGTCACACCGGCCTCCTGACAGCTCCCCGGACACATGTGTTTGCTGCACCCGGCGTCCCTGTGCACTCCCTTCCCCTGGCTGGAAACTTCCTGCCCCTTTTTGCCTACTTACTTCCTACCTTTCCATCATCCCTCTCCTCCATCATTATTCCCCAGGGGAGGCCTTTCTGCTATCCTGACTCACACTTGCACAGCACATGTTGACCGTGGTGACAGCCGTTCACCTTGTCACATAATTCTTTGATCAGTGGCTTCCCTACCCGACCACAGGCTCCATTCAGGCAGGGTCCATGGCTGATCTTGTTCACTTCCCAGGCCTGACGCAGCACCTGGCTCATCACACACACTCCATAAATACCAATTGAATGAGTTAATGAGAGAAATCTACAGTCCCGGTTATGGATAAGGAAGTCAGCTCAGAGAGGTCAGTTTACCCAAGCTTGCTCGGGAAGTGGCAGCGTGGGATTCCACCTGTGCACTGCTGTAACAGATTAATAGAGACCAGGTGGCTTAAAACAACAAGCTCTTTATTCCCTTACTGTTCTGTTGGCCAGAAGTCTGAAATGGCGGTGTCAGCAGGGTCGCACTCCCTCTGACGGCTGCAGGAGAGGTTCCTTTGTGCCTCTTTCAGCCTCTGGTGGCTCCAGGCTACCTCGGGGCTCGTGGCTGGGTCACTTCAGCCTTTGCCTTCCTCTTCCCATGACCTTCTCCTCCCTGCCTCTGCTCTGTGCAGTGATTAGAAGGACACTTTGCACAGGGGCAACCTCATTTCAAGATGTTTAACTTCATTACATCTGCAAAGACCCTTCTTCCAAAAAAGTCACATATGTAGGTCCCGGGACACAGACATATCTTTGGGGGCCTCCAGTCAACCCCCCGTATCACCCAGGGTGTTTGCCCTGGGTGCAGCTCCCGTCTGCCCCCTCACCACCCCTTCTCTGCCCGGGCTCCCTTCTTACTGCATATGTGGTTAATTTTATTGCCTAGACTGAGCAGAAGTTTTGCGAGGAGCACCTCTGATCTTTATTCTGATGGCAAGCTAGGAGAGGGAAGGCAGAACTGAAAACGAATTCCCCTGGAATGGGGAAATGTTTTGCTCTTTCCCCACTGGAACTTTGCTAGTGAGAGAAGGAGAAGGAAGAGCAGAATTTTAAGAGTAGGAGCTCAGGCAGGAAAGAGCCCCCCGGAAGGTCAGCAGGGTAGCAGTGTGGTGGCCGGCGTTGGGCCAGGTGGGCAGCCTGGGTAAGCTGAGCTGGGGAGGGGAGTGGGATGGAGCTCACCTGGGCAGGGCTGAGGACATGGCCTCAGCGGGGGCAGCAGGGACAGTAGGGGAGAGGCTGGTCCAGGAGTCACGTGAGGGAAGGGACAGGGCATGCAAGAGAAGAGAGAGGGGACTCAGAGGCAAAGTCTGGGATTCTCGTTGTCAGTGCCAGTTGCAAGGGGGCCTGGGGGCCTGGGGGCCTGTCTCCGGAATTCTGGCATTTGTGTCTAGTGGTCCTTGTAGAGAAGAAGATGGTCAGAGACCCTGAAGAAGTAGGGGCTGGGACTCCCTCAGGCCCACGCCACAGGTCATGTGACTGTTTTCTCATGCTCGTGGGTTAGTAAATGTTTATTTAATACAGTATCTTCAGTGGCAGAGCACGTGGGCCACCCTACCTTGGGACTTCCTGTTATGAAAATAATAAAATTTCTTCATTGTGTTGACCTCTGACAACTTTTTGTTCCTCGTGTGCCCCATGGACCCAGCAGTGGCAGCGTCCCCGTTGTTAGAAATGCAGGTCTCAGGCTCCATCCAGACCCGCCCAGTCAGGGTCTGCGTCTTGGCAAGAACCAGGTGAATCCCATGTGCTTTGACGTCTGAGGAGCGCTGCTGGAGGGCTCAACCCCAAAGAAGATTTGAGGGCCTGCTCTATCCAAACAAAACATTGTGACCCCACCTTGTAGCTGTGGATGGGACCTCAAAAAGTGATTTGGGCTAGCGCTGCTTTCAGGCAGGCAAGGTCTTGCTAATACTTCTGTTTGGCAGAGGGGACCACGTGACCCCCAAGAGAGTGGTGACATTGGCCTGAGAACACTGCTGGGTCGGAATCTGAGTCTGGAGCATTTTCGTTCTGCCTGCCCTGAGGCTTCCTTTCTCAGGGGCTGTGGATTCCCAGGAGTTGTCACATTTCATTAAGGAGTGACTGCATCACTTTACTCTTCTTTAACAGAAGAAAAGGAAGAGTAATAATATCTGATCTTTCCTGGGCTCTCTTGGAAAGAGACGCCAAGTTCGCTGTGGCCTGAGACTCGAGTTGCTGGGAGAGCAGGGCAGCAGCTCAACATGTAGACTACCAGTATCGTCACCATGACGGCAAAGCCACCACCTACTGAATGCCTGCTGTGTGCCAGGCGTGGCACTGAGGGTTGTGCAGGCATTTCACTCTCTCTTCCCCCAGTAAAGCTGTCAAGGCCATTGCTCCCATTTTGCAGACCTGAAATTCACCTGTCAAGGTCAACTTGGACAATCTTCTCATTTTCACAGGGGGAGAGATTGAGACCCAGGGAGGGGAAGGGGCTTCCCTGGAAAGGCACAGTGGCAGAAGGAGACTGGGAGTCAGAACAGGTCTCCGGCCTCCCGGGCCAGTACTTCCTCCATTGCCTTTTCACTGGGTAGGAGAAGCCACCTTTGTCCAGAGTCTGCCGGACTTTCTCTTCCTTCACCTGCTGGGTCCTGTGCATCCTGCCACTTATTCTCACTCTCCCCACCAACTCCAAACAACAAACTGACCTGAGCCCCCTCGGGCACCTAGGACACCTCATTTTACCCCTGCTTTCTGTGAATAAGCTTGGGGGTGGCTCTTACAGAATAACTGAGTGGGTTTAAAATGACCTATCTTAGGTCATTGCCTGGTGCTTCGTGTCCTCCCAGGGAGCTTTCTCCTAGGCAACATCCAAACCAGCATTGTCTTTTAAATTCCTCTTGGAAATAATAAGCACCACTTATTAAGTACCCGTCAGATGGGGGTGACCTTACCTGGCCTCTGTCAATCACTATCTCATTTCATCCTTACAGCCATCCTATAATGTAGGCACCCCACTCACCCACTCTCACAGATGAGCAAACTAAGGCTCTGAGAG
The DNA here is from genome assembly GCA_963574655.1 of Perodicticus potto. Taxonomy (NCBI): domain Eukaryota; kingdom Metazoa; phylum Chordata; class Mammalia; order Primates; family Lorisidae; genus Perodicticus; species Perodicticus potto. Next base: position 8,372 of record CAUYRH010083828.1, on the reverse strand, counting down.
GTGAAGTAACTTACCTAAGCTGGTAGGTGGCAGAGCTGGTCACTCACAACAAGTGCTGTTAACCAAACCCTTAGCAGATTTTACCCGGAAGGGTTGAGGAATAAAGTCCCTACAAGAATATAGTAATTCCTCCTATCCAAAGAACACCTGTCTCTGATAACATCAGGGGTTGTCAACAGCTAAGAACAGCAGTAGCATCAGTGGCACACTGGGAACAGGTGCCAAAGCTGGAAAGGTCCCCAGAGGCAGGTGGCCCCTCAAATTGCCATACCAGTCTCTCATCATATACATAGGGAAACTGAGGCCCAGAGAGGGGACTGGCTTGCTGATGTTTGTCATGTCTGACCTCTGTATCCTTTTAAGGAATAAACAGGGACCAAGAATGAGAAGCACTGGGGGGAAGAAGAGGTCAGCCTGCCTGGTGTTAAAATCCAAGCTCTACTTTGGCAAGTTACTGCCTATCTCTGTGCCTCAGTTTCCTCAGATGTCCAGTGGGAATGACAGTAGTCTTTACCTTATAGGGTGGCAGTGAGGATTACACGAGCCAGTCACATAGGGTGCTGAGCTCAGAGCTGGCACGCAGGGCCCAGGCTGCTGGTGTGATGGTGGATCATGGTGAAGTGGGACCCTGGAGTCAAGAAACTTGGATTCTCACCCTATCTCTGAGATTCTCTGGTCAGTGACCTTGATCTAGTCATTTAACTTCTCTGAACTGCGATTTCAAGTACAAATAAGGGGCAAGAGCCAGATGCTCCATTAAAAAAAAAAATTAACTGCCTTGGGTTCTAAGAACACAGTTAAGGTTCTTGTAAGGAAAAGGTCCATGTCCTGGATGGGCCATTGTTGAAGTCCTTGCCCACAAGCTGCAGCGCCCTGTCTGGCCTGCTCACCGTTGCAGCCCAGCACTTGCAGCACAGACACAGTGGGGGGCGTTTAGTGTTTGTGGGATGGAGGGAGAGGAGAAGAACAGGGGTAGGGGGGCAGCCTTTCTGTACAGAATGAGCTCAGATACTGGGCAGGGTAGTCGGCCTGAGTGTCAGCTCTCCTATGGAGGCTGGGGGACACTCTGCAGAGGAGAAGGCTCTCTATGCTACTCGGCTTCTCCCTGGGTGGGAGGTGAGGGATTAGTCACGCAATCAGCCCAGGAAATTAACACAAAAAGCTGCGCTTCTCAGAACTTCCTGGAAGGTTGACCTTTACTTACAGTTTTGGGATCTTAGTCACAAAACGATGCCATATTGGCAGCTGGGTGGAATTTTTAGCATGTGCTAATCATTTTCTTCTCATCGAGGAGCAACCCACGAGTGCTTTTGCCCACACAACTGAAAAAAAAAAATAAGTCTTTTATGTGATGAAGGTTAAACTGCATCTGAGCTGGTAATTCTAAATAAGGGTTTCTCAACCTCCGCACTACTGACGTTTGGGGCTGAATGACACTGTGTCATGGGGGACCGTTCTGTGCCTTCCTTGGTGGTTAGCAGCACCTGGCATCTCCCTGAATTGCGATGACCAAAAATGTCTCCAGGCCCTTGTCAAGTGTCCTTTGAGAAACAAAAGTGAAAATGAGGGCAAGCAAGGCGGGGCCAGTTTGTTTGCATTTGGTGATCTTTGTAAGTCGTCTGCTTGCTCCTCCAGGCCCCTGGCATAGACTGCAAATTGTTGTATGTTAACACTCAGATTTACTGGTGAGGTAGGTGCTTTTAGGGGGAAAATACTAACCGCTCAGGCGGTTGAGTGAGTGGCCCAGGTTTACATTTCAAAGTAAGTCTCAAAAGGCCTTTTAAGGCAAAGTGAATCTCACTGTGAACTCCGTATTCCTTCCCGGGAAACATAAACGGGCATCGTGGCTTTTGCCCTCTGTACTCTGAATCCAAAGGCAGGGCCGGCTCTAGGCGGTGGAGCCAGGGAAGACGCACACGTGAGCTGCAGCAACCTTCACAGCAAACTTGGCTTTACTTTCGGACCCGGTATTTATTACCAGGTTGCAAACCCTGCATACCGTATGAATCACGAAGGCTTGAATCTTTGGTCCTGGTGAAATGCAAATATTGTCACCGGGTTGCTAGGTTCTCCCTCAGCATCCTTGAGGTTCCCACAGCTTATAGTCAGTGTGGAAACACCCTGGCTAATCCATTCAGCAAACAAGGACTAAGCCCCCACTGTGTGTGCCCAGCCCCGTGCAGGACACCAGGAATGACTGCAATAGCTGACGTTCACGAAATACCCACTGTATGCCTGGCTCTCAGCTACGGGTGACCCACAGTAACCTTAGGAGGCTCTATTGCCTCCATTTTTACAGCAGAGGAAAATGGCACAGAGGATGAAACCACCTCCCATAGTCACACAGCCGGAAAATGAAGCGTCAGGATTTGAACTCGGGCCATGTGGCTCCTGAGTCCACCCTTTAGCTGCTGTTCTGCTTCCCACATGGAGATAAAGTGAGGTGTCACCCCGACCGCTGTCTTTAATAGGGAAGGTTGAGGCCTGAAGGAAGGCAGGTGCCCCTGCAGCAGGCAGGAGCCCAGGGACCAGTGATCTTGGTCGTCTTGCAAGCTGGGGGAGGAAGAGGAGGGTCTCAGAGCAGCCTCTTCTCCCTGCCCTCTGCTCCTGCGACCGACCCTTAGTCTGGAAGTAAGCTTGTTGCCACCCTAACACCTTTAATTGCCTAAGCCACAGGGAGAAAAGGCAGGAATCAGTCCCAAAATGTCCTAAGGTAAGTCACGGCCCATGAGGGGGTCGATAGCCAGACTTAGCCTCACAAAGTGACAGCCCTGGGCACACAAAGCCTACCGCAGTGCTCAGCAATGGCAGGCAGTGTGGGGCCGGAATTCGGCGTGGTTTCTGCTTTATGTGAGAAAAACTCACTTTGGGTAAAAATGGGGATAAATAATAAATTTTCTAGAAAGAACATGTCATTACAAGAGTTGGTAACCTGAGGGGTGGTTGTGTAGTGGGCAGGGCGAGCAGTTGTGTGAGTGTGTGACCTCTGGCCCAGGAAGGAGAGGGACAAAGAGCCCCTGCCCGGGCACTCAGCAGGCAGCCCGGGCTCAGAGAGTGGTTTCTTAGCCTGGCTTAACAGAGGATGGGCCCAGCGAGGTGGCTCATGCCTGTAATCCGAACACTCTGGGAGACCGAGATGGGTGGATCCCTTGAACTCAGGAGTTTGAGACCAGCCTAAGCAAAAGCAAGACCCTGTCTCTACTAAAAATAGAAAAAGCTGGGTGTTGTGGCGATTGCCTGTGGTCCCAGCTACTTGGGAAGATGAGGCATTAGGATCCCTTGAGCCCAAGAGTTTGAGGTTGCCGTGGCACTCAAGCCCAGGTTGACAGAGTGAGATGCTGTCTCAAGAAAAAAAAAGGAAGGAAGAAAACAGAGAAGATGGAGAAAGAAAGAAACAGCAAGAGTGTGGAAAACTTGACTTTGATGGGGAGGAATAAAGAAAGTTGAGGCTGAAAAAGTATACAGGGAATATGACCTGAGGAATCTTGGAAGTCCTGCCAATGAACTTCTGGACATTTTTCAAAGACAGTTGCCCAAGTGATATCGTCCAGCCATAGTCCCATCACCCAGAATGAACTCTGCTTGTCATCTTTGCATATTTCCTTGGCATATTAACCACGTGTCCCAGGTGCTGGCCAGACTCAGCACATGCGTCCTCTTTACTGCACCTCAGCAAAGCCGGATTGAAAAAATCTTCATAATCCCTCTTACAGACGAAGAACCTGAGGCTCAGAGAGGTTAAGAGACTTTCTTAAAGCCATTCCGCTAAGTAGGTAGTGAGATAAAAATTTAAACCCGTGTCTGTCTGACAAAGGCTGAAGTTTCTGCTTCTGGGTTCCTTTTCTTTGATCTGGAGGGCAGCCCCCAAGGACAGAGACTGACCAAAGGTCTGGACTCTTCCCAAAGGCCTAGGCTCCCCCTGCAGCTCTCCCAGCAGGCCCACCATCCCTGCTCCCATCCTCAGAGCTGGAACGGATACGGAGAACAAAGCCTGGTTCAGGGCCTTGGGGTTGTCACATGGATCACAACCTGGGGAGCAACTGGCATTTGGTGCCAAGCTCCCAGGAGCTGCTCTCCTTCCAGTGTTGGCCAATGAAATACAAAGTGCAGTAGCTCCGGTATTGGGAGAGTCTGGGAGGGGCAGCTCCAGAAACATGCATTCTGGCCCCAGGTGTCATGAACACACAGGCTGGCTCTTGGGCTCTGAGACCTCCCAGCAGTGTATGGTTGTGTGGTGAGGTGGGCATAGGGCTGTCCAGCAGTTCTGGGTGGCAGGTACCTCAAAACCTCCTCGTGAGGCAGAATAGGTCACCTGCCCCAATCTCCTGACTTTCCAAAGAACTGGTCTCCTTAGGTGCCCTGTAACCTGTAGGTTCCCCTGCAGCCCACAGCCTAGAGCTGTCTCTAGGATTGTGCATCTATAGCCTGTGTGCATGGAAGGCGGGATTCACAGCTGGCCACGTGGGATTGTTCTAGGACCCTAGACTCACTCTGGATAGGTGGATTTGCTTTTAAAAGACAGCCACAGTGAAATGAGCAGAAATGGTGGCATCGGGTAACTGGATTATAAACCAAACTCCAGGCCGGCCGTGGTGGCTCACACCTGTAATCCTGGCACTCTGGGAGGCTGAGGTGGGTAAATCCCCTGAGATCAGGAGTTTGAGACCAGGCTGAGCAAGAGCGAGACCCCATCCCTACTAAAAATGGAAAAACTAGCCAGGTGTTAATGGTAGGCACCTGTAGTTCTAGCTACTTGGGAGGCTGAGGCAAGAGGATCACTTGAGCCCAAGAGTTTGAGGTTACTGTGAGCTATGACATCACAGCACTCTACCTAGGGCAACAGAATGAGACTCTGTCTCAAAAAAAAGAAAAAAAAAAGCCAAACTCCAGCACTCTCTCAGCTGTGTGACTTTAAGAAAGTTTCTCAACCTCTCTGCGTCTATTCTGCCCTCATTTGCAACATGGGGCATCATGATAACAGCCTTGCAGAATGGTTGGGAGGATCAGCAGTCATAAATACAATTTCCTCATGTAGCACCTGGCATTTAGCAGCAAGCCGGAGATGCTCTTCTCCCCTCCCTACACACACCCCTGCCTCCAGGGTGGGAGTGTGCACAGACCACCCCAGACTGGGGAGAGCTCACTTGCAGGAGGGGACCCCTCCAGGGGAGGAGGCACCTGCTTTAGAATCACCTGGAGTGCTTGTCAGAAGCACAGATGCCCACACTCCTCCCCAGACCCCCTGCATGGGGTTGGGGAACCTGAATTGTCATGAGCTCCCTATGACCTTTGAGTTCACTGAAGTTTAAGAACCACCATCCCATCGTGAGTCTCAAAACTCCACGTCACTCTATCTCTGTCGGACTGTTTCAAGTTCATTTAACCTTGGACTTTTGAAGGTTCCTCCCTTTGAGGCACAAGAGGCACCCTGAGGCTGACCCTTAGATCTCTGAGCTAGAAAGGACTTCAGGAGGTCAGCTCAACCCACACTGGTCCTTCCAGCAGGTTCCAAAAGCACCAGAGTCTGAGCGTTCTCAGGAGCAGCATGGGGGTGGGGAGCGGAGATGTTGCCGTCCCAGCACCCACTGCCCTGCAGTCTGGGGCAGATCGTGGGCTGACACACATTCAGAAGAAGCCGAGACCCAAAGCAATAGGGTGAGCGTGGGAGAGACGAACCTGTCTGGAAGACAGTGCTCTGCTGTGGTTCCCACGTCACAGGTCGGGGGCGAGGGCACGGCTTCTGCAGCCAGGCTGCCCGCTTCACTGCCCGCTGGCTGGGTGAACCTGAGCAAGTGACCTAAGCTCTCTGCAGCTCAGTTTCCTCCTTGGCCTGTCATTCCAACGGGGAGAGCCAGACAATATAAACCTATGCATACATACAACAATGGTAGGAAAGCAGTACAGTGGGGATCAAATTCTGGAGCCACTAGCTTCTCTAAGGAAGTGATATATAAGCTGAGACCTGCCTGATGAGCAGAGTTCTAAGGGAAGAGCTTCCCAGATTCCAAGAGCAGCAAGTGCAAAGGCCCTGAGGCAGCCTTCTGCTTGGCTTCTTGGCAGGACGGATGCTGGTGCATGAAGCAGAGAGGTAGAAGGTGAGGTGGCAGGAAGGGTCCAGATAATGTGCAGTCTTGCAGATCTTGAGAAGAAATGTAGATTTTATTCTGAGGGCACTGGGGAGCTGCTGGAGACTTAAAAACGGTCAGATTGATGACTTTGAAGAATCTCCAAAAAAACAAAAAAGCATCTTTAACTGCTGTGTGGCAAATGAAGTTCAGAGGCCAGAACAGGAGAGACCAGTAGTGTGACTAGTGGCTGGAGAGCAGTGGCTGGCAAGTTACAGTGGAGACGGAGTGAAGTGGTCAGACCCAGGATATATTGTGGAGGTGCAGCTGTCAGCATTGGCTGGTGGAGTCGAGACAGGGGAAAGAGGAAAATCAAGAACGATGCCCAGGCTTTTGGTCTGAGCCCCAAGGTGGATGTGGTATTGAGACAGCATAGACAGGCCCTCAAGGAATGAGGTGACCATCCAGGCAGGAGAGCCCAGGCCAGAGAGTAGACTGGGTAGACTGGGACTTACACCCCTACCCTGCCACCCTCTAGGAGAGAAGACTTTCTCCTGGAGCTCCCAGAAAGAGCGCACCTTAGATAGAAGGAACACACCTTAAGCCTCATGCTTTAAATAGAACCTCCGTTCCAAACTCAGCAGGCTGGCCACCCAAGTCCTTGACATGACCCTTATATGATGAAACTGAGGCACAGAGCCCCAGGCCTGAGATTACCACCAGAATATCAATCACCTTGCACCTGGTAGCCTGCATTCTAGAAGCTGAATCACAACAACCTTGACCAGTGGAGTATATATTAGCAACTAATTATAATTGCCACCAATTAATCATCATGCCAAGCCTTGGTTTCCACAACCCCGGTTATCGCTGGGGCAAAATAGTCTTTGCTCCTACAAAAGAACTTTAATTGACCCAGTAACCCCGAGACAAAACATGTGGTGTCCGTTCCCCAGCACGTAGACAGTTCCTCAGTCTGGCATCAAGGCAGCTGAGCTGATGGCTGGCAGCTCCGTGAGACCATGGCTCACTCCAGGAACCTGAGCCCAGGAAGGAACTGATTTCTTTTACAGAAGCTGAAACTCCAAACATCAAGACTTCAGGGGCTACATGACATTAAACAGTCTATCGCATGAAAGCTGAGGCCAGGGAAAGGAGAGCCCCACCTGCCAGCACGCAGGAAACCTTACCGTTGGCAGGTTTCTCCAGATAATACTGATGAGCAGCTGGATTTGACAATTGGCATTTTAAACAACGCATATCGTCACAGGGCCTGTACACACAAGGAAGGTGGGTGCAGAGTAGCCGAATGCCACGTCCTTGTGACTTGTCAAAAAAGTCCTATTTAGAAGTGTGAACTTGAATCATGAAGACTAAAAATCAGAAGAGTTTATTCATGTGTCCATTCATTAAATCAACTTTTTTTTTTGAGCTCTTATTATGTACCACACCCCAGGGGGGTGCTAGGGTCGGATAAACAGATGCATAAGAAGCTTGTAGTGGAGTAAGACACAGACAATAGGGTCACGTGGGGAAGATGCGGAGAGAGCAGCCACAGCCCTCCAAAGGGAGGAGTGATCCAGTGGGGTTCAAAGAGGAGGTGATGCTTGAGCCACATCTTCAGGAAAATAAAAGTTTAAGACTTAACAAGGTCGGACATTTAACTTTGGTCTTTTTTTTTTTTTTGAGACAGAGCCTCAAGCTGTCACCCTGGGTAGAGTGCTGTGGCATCACAGGTCACAGCAACCTCCAACTCCTGGGCTCAAGTAATTCTCCTGCCTCCACCTCCCAAGTAGCTGGGACCTCAGGCACCTGCCACAACACCCGGCCATTTTTTGGTTGCAGCCGTCATTGTTGTTTGGCGGGCCTGGGCTGGATTCGAACCCCCCAGCTCAGGTGTATGTGGCTGGCGCCTTAGCCGCTTGAGCCACAGGCGCCAAACCCAGACATTTAACTTTGTAAACTCATCCTGGAAAAAGTGCTCCGTACCTCTAGGCTGAATATCACTACAGTCACCTTTGAAGTACTCCCCTTGGCCATCAGGTGACCGTAGAGATATTCAGCAGTGACATTTGTACTGTTTTATTCTAGGGTGAGTTTGCAAACTTGATTGTCTGATCTCATAGTGACAGAATAGTGGCTGCCCAGAAACGTCCATGCCCTAATCCCTAGAACCTGTGAGCACAATACCCTACATGGCAAAAGGGTCTCTGCAGGTGTGATTAACTTAAGCATCTTTTTTTTTTTTTTTTTTTTTTTTTTTTGAGACAGAGCCCCAAGCTGTCACCCGGGGCGCAAGCGCGTCTG
>CAUYRH010083827.1:0-22159 GCA_963574655.1 Perodicticus potto | reverse complement strand
TTTTATTTGTTTATTTATTTATTTATTTTTTGAGACAAAGCCTCAAGCTGTTGCCCTGAGTAATGCTGTGGCATCACAGCTCACTGCAACCTCCAACTCCTGGGCTCCAGCGATTCTCCTGCCTCCGCCTCCCAAGTAGCTGGGACTGCAGGTACCTGCCACAACGCCCGGCCATTTTTTTTTTTGGTGGCAGCTGTCATTGTTGTTTGGTGGGCCTGGGTTGGATTCAAACCCGCCAGCTCAGGTGTATGTGGCTAGCGCCTTAGCCGCTTGAGCTACAGGTGCCAAGCCTGTGTATTTTATTTTAATACGCAGTAAGTCAGCTAAAATTAGCCTACTCAGTATCCATAGACCAGCGTTTTTCAACCTTTTCCCTCTCATGCACACTCAAACCTACAGTTACACTTTCATGGCACACTGACATTATGTTGATCAAAAAAAAAAAAGGAGTAAAAAAAAAAAAGAATACATTTATTGTGCTTTCAACATCTTTTGAAAATAATTTAATTAATGATCTTTCAAAATTTTGCAGCACATCTAAGATCCAGTGGCACAAAGGTTGAAAATCACTGCCATAGACTTTGTTTTGAGGAGCCTAACAAATGGCTCTCTGTTCTCCTCACCTTAGTTCAGAACTAGAGAAGAGACAAAGGGATAAGACAGGTGGAGAATAAAATGTTAGTTTTATTCATGAGCACCCTGGGTTAGATGGGGTTCACGGCAGTCCTGGGTTTCCTGAGTCTGAGTCCTAGAATTAGACACGCATATTGATGGAGTCACAGGCACCCAGAGGCCAGGTGGAATATGTGCTCCCAGGGAATATGACCCTCTGAATTGGAGAGAGAAGCTGAGCTATGCCTGCCTGGCTCCTGCTCCTCTGGGCATCATTTAGCCTTTCCTAGAGAGAGGGCTGCGGCATTGCTGGAATGGAGCTCCATTTACATGGAAGGGAACAAACCAGGCATGGGGTGTAAGAGTTTCCAACCTAACAATTTTGCACGTGATCTATTTAGTAGCCCATGTATTTTATATATACACATAAAATATATAAATATATGCTTTATACATGCTAAAAATTATTCAGGGGTACTGTCACCCTGGATAGAGTGCCGTGGCATCACAGCTCACAGCAACCTTCAACTCCTGGGCTCAAGCGAGTCTCTTGCCTCCTCCTCCCAAGTAGCTGGGACTACAGACACCTGCCACAATGCCTGGCCATTTTTTGCAGCTGTTGTTGTTGTTTGGCGGGCCCAGGCTGGATTCAAACCTGCCAACTGAGGTGTACGTGGCTGGTGCCTTAGCCCATTGAGCCACAGGCGTCAAGCCTCTTTATTCTATACTATACTGCAGAAGTATGTGGCTGAGTTCCATATGGTTGAAGGGAACCAGAGGACATAGTTTATTGTGAGACCTGGGCCTCGTGGATTTAAGCGGAGGTGAACCTGGACTTTATTAACTTGGATGTGTAGTCTCTGCACATCACCATAATTTGCAGGTCTGCAAAGAAAAATTTGGTTAGAAGGTAAAAAAAAAAAAATCCCATTCCTTGTGGCTATTTTCTTAAGTTTTCTATGTGAGGCAGTCTCACTACAGGTTTAGGACCCATTATCCAAAATGTTTGAGACTAGGGGTATTTTGGATTTCAGATTTTTTTAGATTTTGGAGTATTTGCAGAATACATACTAGTTGAGCATCCCTAATCTGAAAATCCAAAATCTGAAATGTTCCAATGGGCATTTCCTTGAGCATCACGTTGGTGCTTCAGATTTTGGAACTCAACCTGTTTGGGAAAATCCATTCACAAAGCTCCAAGTTAGACCAATAGCAAATAGGAAACCTTGAAGTTCATGAGCAGCTCTTGACTTAAGTATTTTGTACTCATGATTCTGTTAATGTCATCATGAGAGATTGGGTTGCAGTGAGGGACAGAGTTACAGACAATTACAGTGAAGGATGTGTCCTAACCTTAGGTAGGAGTTGTGGTTCAGATAGAATTCAAGGTAGAGCTGAAGTGTAAAATTTGACATTTTCCAGAGTTTATTACATGAAACATTGCTTCCGCTAGAAGCTCTGTGAATGGATTCACGGACAAGTACATATGAGAAACCCAATATAAATAAACCCCCTCTCAGACATTTCACACCGCATATTATTATATCAGAGGATTCTTATGTAAGAAGTCCTGCAATAAAGATCCTGCAAAACTTTATTTAACATACAACTTCTGAAACTAATGTGCCCACAGAACACTTATTTTAGAAAACCTATTGACATTTGTTCTGGAAAACACTTTCTGAAGTGCTGAGAAGATTTGGGAACTGTTAGGTAAGGGGCTTTGGATTTGGATATCCAAGTTCATCTTCTCACTAGCAGTGACCACGGGGAAGTTGCTTAATTTCTCACACTGTTAATTTCCTCATCCATAAAATGGTTATACTAATTCCTGTCTAGAAGGACAGTAGTAATATTAAATTAGATAACATCTATTAGGTACCCGACTAATAGTATGTACTCAATAAAAGTTAGAATCTTTCCCTTAATTAAAGAGTTAGGTTTTGGAAAGAAGAGACTCTTGAATAAATTTTTTCTTTTTTTTCCGAGATGGAGTCTCACTATGTTGCCCTGGGTAGAGTGCCGTAGCGTCACAGCTCACAGCAACCTCAAACTCTTAGGCTTAAGTGATTCTTTTGCCTCAGCCTCCCAAGTAGCTGGGATTATAGGTGCCTGCCATAATGCCCATCTATTTTTGTTGTTGTTGTTGCAGTTGTTTAGCTGGCCTGGGTCTGGTTCGAACCCGTCATCCTCAGTGTATGTGGCTGGTGCCCTAACCACTGTGTTTTGGGTGCTGATTCTTGAATAAAATTTTGAATCCCAAGGAATAGTTACATCAGGATGAGAGATGAGGTTTGATTAACACTGGGGAGGGGACACAGTGTGTGGTAAAAAAGTCAGCTTCAGGAACAGGTGATATGTGACCCTGTGGTCCAGTGCCTTCATATGTAAAATATAAATATCTATCTAATGGTATTTTTTTTCCTTTTTGAGATGGAGTCTCACCCTGTTGCCCTGGGTAGAGTGCTATGGCATCATAGCTCACAGCAATCTCAAATTCATAGGCTCAAGCAATCATCCTCCATAGTTTTTCTATATTTAGTAGAGACAGGGTCTTGCTCTTGTTCGGGCTGGTCTCCAACTCCTGAACTCAAGCAATCCACAGGCCTCGGCCTCCCAGAGTGCTAGGATTACAGGCGTGAGCCACCGTGCCCAACCTCTAACAGGGCATTTTGAGGATGAAATAAAATAATGAATATAAAGTGCCTCACAGGCCTGGAACAGTAAATGCTTAGAAAAATAATGATGACATGGATAATAATAGCCTCAAGCACTATTTTTGAACACTTAGACTATACCACCTAAGGTGCAAGTGTGGCTGTTTCAAAATGGAGAGTGCAGACTATTTCCTCAGAATGTACTTATTCCCCCACCCTGTCATTTGGCCAGCACTGGAGAAAGAATGTACTTTTTAAGGATGATGATTCCTGATAATTTTGACTTTTAAGGGGTGAAGCTGAGGAGTCTGCATTTTAACAATCTCCTTGTAATCACGAAGGTCCTAAAATTTGAGAGCCATAGATTGGGAAGCGTGGGTTTCAGCATGTTGAGGAATCACACGTGGACCAAATGATACAGAGCTAGAGAAGGAATGGACATGGAAGATTGCAGACTTGGAGAGGGGCGGCCATGTGACGTCAATCTTGGATCCAGAAACTTTCCATGACCCCTTAGAGGAAGCGGTTGCAGGTGTGCGTGAGGGTGAGCTAACTGGACCGTGTTTGGCACGGCTGAAACCGTATGAAGAGGAACAGTGAGTGTGCCAGTCCCAAACAAGACCTGAGGGAAGGCCATGGGGTAGAAATGTGGCCAGAGCAAGGCAGAAGGAGCCCTCCATCCCATGAGGCTTGAGTGCTCCTCCAAACACACCCTGGAAGCCCACACCACTTCTGGCCCTATTTGTATGATTAAGTACCCTTCGTTAGGAAGAATTGGGATAAACATGCTCCCACTGGGCCCAGAACCATATTTTTTCCTTCTTATGGGAAGAGATTAATATTACTATATTATTGATCATTATACCTAAGCAACCTCCACAGGAATGTCGTTGTATTCTTTAAGATGTTTCCTCCAAGGAAGGATGAACATTCTATGTAAATACCCCTTTTTGAAGTTCTTCTGTTCGGGGACTGGGCTGATTTTCTTCTTCTTTGCCTAGGAAGGCTGGTGGTGATGTCATTTTGTTTAAAGATTCACCCAGGGGCGGCGCCTGTAGCTCAATCGGCAAGGGCCCCGGTCACATACACCTAGGGTGGCAGGTTTGAACTTGGCTGGGGCCTGCTAAGCAACAATGACAAATGCAACCAAAAAAAAAAAAAAAATTGGCTGGGTGTTCTGGCAGGCGCCTGTAGTCTCGGCTACTTGGGAGGCTGAGGCAAGAGAATCACTTAAGCCCAAAAGTTTGAGGTTGCTGTGAGCTGTGATGCCACAGCACTCTACCCAGTGTGACAGCTTGAGACTGTCTAAATAAAATAAAATAAAATAAAATAATTCACCCGGGACCAAGGGACCTCCACATTGGTTGATTTTACTTTGGCTCGGCCTTTGGGAAAGTAATATAACATCGGGCTCCCAGGAGCAGATGCCTTGGGCTGTCCCTGTGGCCCATCAATGGCCACATGCCTTCCTCTGGTCAGCTCCTGACCACTAGGAGACAATGCCAGCAAGAGGTTCGGGACTCCTCCATTCCTCCTGGGATGTTTTCTATCTCTAGATCTAGAAGCTGAGAATGTGTGGGAGATACCCAGAAAAAAAGGGGAAGCTTTCCTGTGGTTTCTGGACATTGTAGTAAAAAATAACTAAGATATACGAGGGCACTAAGAGGGGTCACTCCTATTTTTGGGCAATGCTTGCATAGGTTTCTGTTTTTTCTTTTCTTTCTTGAGATAAGAGTCTCACTCTGTTGCCCTGTGTAGAGTGCTATAGTGTCATAGCTCACAGCAACCTCAAACTCTTGGGCTTAAGTGATCTTCTTGCCTCAGCCTTCCAGGTAGCTGGGACTACGGGTGCCCACCACAATGCCCAGCTAGTTTTTCTAATTTTAGCAGAGATGGGGGGGGGGTCTCACTCTTGCTCAGGATGGTCTTGAACTCTTGAGCTCAGGCGACCCTCCTGTCTCAGCCTCCCAGAGTGCTAAGATTACAGGCGTGAGCCACTGCGTCTGGCCCAGGTTTCTGTCTTTTGATCCACAACCTCCCAAGATGCTGAGACACAAAGCTATGCATCCTTTCTTCTAAAAATTAAATCCATAGACACAGCATCTTCCCAACGAAGCTTGAAACCAGTCAAGCACCTTTTTTTATTTAAAAAGAAAAAAAAAGTCTAATGGTATATAGTCTATACATGCCACAGCTAGTTTTTCATCATCCCCCTCCCCTTGTATTATATATACTCATGTTTCTCTGTGTGTTTAAAGGAAATAGAAGCCACCACCAGAATCTGTCAGTTTCCAAGAGAGTGCGATGAATACCGAGAGCTCCATCATCCCATGAGCAGACACTGTCAAACATCCACTGTTCCTGGAGGGATGTTACAAATGGCCTGTGACCTGGGGACTCCCTGAAGCAGGAAGTGTGGGTTGTAGCTAAGGTGACCACGGTTTCTCATCACTCCGTAAGTGGAAGGGATACTACTACTCACACGGGCTCAAAGACACACCCAGGAGTAAAATAGGAACTCCTCAGCCGTATTAGAATTGCTTATTGCTGATGCAAGCCAGGTGGGGCACTTTTTAAACATATAGGAGGTCTGAAGGCAAAGACTACTGGCTGTAGAACTGTGTTTGGCTGTTTTAAGGACAGAGGTTGAGCCCCTCATCCCTGATTGGCTGACTTTGGCTAGAAAACAGGGAACAGAGGAAGATGGAACGCTGGAACTAGAGGAAGGGTTTGGCAACTTGGCAGGTTAGCACCAGAAACCAGACACTAGCCCCACAGACAGGGACTGTCCAGTCTGTGGGAAGGGTGCTCAGAGGGTGGTCCAGGAACAGGGGAGCCTCCTGATTTAGCTTTGCAGCTCTGCCCGGGGCACTCACAGGCCGGCAGATGTTGGGACCTTACCCAACTTAGGGACAGTTCCTCTAGGCCAAGGGAGGAATGCCAGCTGACTAACGTTTCATTCAGGCCTGGCTGACACTGGGTAATCTTTGGTCTGTGGTACAGTCTGGCTGTCTGCAATCTGCACAAAAGCCCTGAAGGATGGGTCTAGATAACCCCTGGAGCAGAAAGAAAACATGGCTCAGGTTGTTAGGTATCCATTGCCACAGTCCAAAGGAAAGGGCAAGGCCTCCAAGGGTGCAGCCTAACTCAACACTTAAGAGATGCTGGCATGGTGAGATGGTGGGAGCCCAGCCTTGAACGTTCTCATTCTTTTTTTGCAGTTTTGGCCAGGGCCGAGCTTGAACCTCCCACCCCCCGGTATATGGGGCCGGCACCCTACTCCTTGAGCCACAGGCACTGTCCTGTTCTTGTTCTTTTTTTTTTTTTTTTGAGACAGATTCTCACTTTGTCACTCTCGGTAGAGTACTGTGGCATCACAGCTCACAGCAACCTCAAACTCTTGGGCTCAAGTGATTCTCTTGCCTTAGTCTCCCATGTAGCTGGGACTATAGAAGCCCACCACAATGCCTGGCTATTTTTTTTTGGAGAAGGGGTCTTGTTCTTGCTCAGGCTGGTCTCAAACTCCTGAGCTCAGGCAATCCACCAGCCTCAGCCTCCCAAGGTGCTGGGATTACAGGCGTGAGTCCCCATGCCTGGAAGGTTCTCATTCTTGATGATGCCAAGTTGCCAGCCATTTGAGGGCAGGGGTAGTTTCTTCTTCTTTTTCCCACTCAGGGCTGGGTACTTGGTAAAGGCTAAATAAATACTAGACTGTCCATTCCTCCCTCTAAGGTATTTCCCAAGTCCTAGGTAGATTCAGCATCTGTCCTATAAAGTGGCAAGTGTGTTCTTCTACCTTCAACCTGGTAGTGAAATCCCCAGTGGCCTTGGCAAAGTTTCAGGGCCAAGGACTTTGCCTTAGAAAGTGATAATATGGAGTGGCCTTGTGGCACAGGCTTAAAATGACTATACAGAGCCAGGTGCGGGCTGTAGTGAGCCCCCAGAGGGTAAGGGAAATAAAAGTGGTTTGAGCTGGAGCTCAGCTAGCCCCATGGTCTTGGCTGGGATAATGACATAAACCCACCAAATGGCAAAGAGATTCTGAGCAAAATGTTTGAGCAAAGACTTACCACGTGGTGGTCTTGAAACTCAGATTTTCCAAAGTTTTAGTGGCACCAGGAATTGTGCATTTGCCCAAGGATGTAAGATAAAGTAGTCACCACAAGGAAGCAAGCAGTGGTAAAGAGAAGAAAAAAAAAATCTTTTGGCCACCTTTTGGGCTCACATTTGGCCTGTGACCAAATATATGACCAAACGGTGGAGGGAAGAGACACCTGAATTCAGAGGAAGGGTCACCTAACTCTCTGGAAGCCCTGTACACATTTCCCTGCTGAAGGCAGAGGAAAGTCATGGGCAAGAGGGGAAAAAACCAATTTGAGTCCCAACTTGGTCACTGTTTGGACAAGGCCAGGGCATGTGACTTCACCCTCTCAACCTTAAGGATTTTCTGATCCTATGCGCTTTGCAGAGGTGTTCTAAGGGTTAAGCGAGGAAGCATGTTCAGGCACCGGTGACCTGCCTGGTGCTCGGCATGACAATCATTATGATGGCCCTGGATGCCTTCCACAGCCATGATCCTGCTCTGCGGGAGTTTT
The DNA here is from genome assembly GCA_963574655.1 of Perodicticus potto. Classification (NCBI taxonomy): domain Eukaryota; kingdom Metazoa; phylum Chordata; class Mammalia; order Primates; family Lorisidae; genus Perodicticus; species Perodicticus potto. The sequence goes on along the minus strand of CAUYRH010083827.1, from coordinate 14,295 downwards.
GCATATGCTCACAGAATAATGAAGACAGTCCTGGGTGGTGCAGACCTCCGTCCCCAGTCAAGGACAGCTAGCAGAGTCACTAGCTAAAGATCCACTTTAGGTGGGCTACACTGCAAGTTGCCTGGGGAAGTGTCCATCACTTGTAGCAAAAGGAGCTGGATGGAAGAGTCCTCAGGCCCGAGGCATGATCCAAGCAATGGACAGTGAACAGAGGGGAATGTGGCTTCTGTACCTACAGTTCATGTCAGAATAATAATAATACTAGTAAAAAAAAAAAAGGCAGACTCTTTCATTTGCAGGAAGACTTTCTGTCCAGAGAAAGGTGGAGCCAGTCCATTCCCTATCAGCTGACTCCTGGGAGGAAGGGATGAGGCAAAAGAAAAACTCCTTCAGTGGTGTCAGCAGGCAAAACTCAAAGCTCTTCAGAGGCAGAGATGGAGCCACACACATCCCAGTCTGTTCAGCACCTAGCACAGGGTAGGCATTCAGAACTCAAAATTCCTGACAAGGTCACTGAGAGTCAAAAGCAAATCAGAAAAAGAAATCAGCGTTCTGGCCAGGTGGGGTGGCTCACGCCTGTAATCCTAGCACTCTGGGAGGCCTAGGCAGGTGGACTGCTTGAGCTCAGAGTTTGAGACCCTGTCTCTACCAAAAAGAGAAAAACAAACAAAACCCCCCAAGAGTCCTAGCTGAGCGTTGTGGCAGGTGCCTGTAGTTTCAGGAAAACTGGGAGTCTGAGGCCAGAGGATCGCTTGAGCCCAGAAGTTTCAGGTTGCTGCTGTGGGCTATGTGATGCCAAGGCACTCTGCCCAGGGCAACATGCAGAAAAAACAAAAAAAGAAAAAACAATCAGAGTTTTGTCTTTTGAAGTGTAGCCAAATCATATATAACCGCTTCACAAAAGCCATCTAAACCAAATTAGGTCAAAACTCAGGAAAACTATGCCATGGGGCCTCCTCCCAAGAGAGGGGACTTTCAAGAGGTGGCAATCCTCCCCAGCCTCCCTTCTTCCCCTGGCTGCCACCTGCTCCCACAGTTCTGGGCACAAAGCTAAGGGGCAAGAGGCCCTGCCCCAAGCCTTTCTGGGGGCTGTGATTTGTAGGTTGACTGGAGGAAGGGACTACAGATGCTACTGGAGATGAGAGGAAGCTCTTTCTCCTGCAGAAGCAGCCAAAGCCCATGTGGTAGTGGCAGGGTGGAGAAGAGGGCTATTTGCACCCAATCTTTGGCACTGTGGGTAGACAGTGAGCATCCCCAGGAAAGCTGCCTTTGTGGTTCCGAAAGCATACAGAAGGTGACCATTAGGAATTGCTAGGGCAGGACAGGGCAGGGCTGCCTTCTCTTCTCCTGCAGGATCAGCTGGGATGGGAAGAGGTTTTGCTCTTTCACTCCCCAGGAAGCATGGTTCCCAAGCAAGAGTTGTAGGCTGGGAGCTAGAAACCTTGGGTCCTGAACTTGGTTCTGCAACAACTTTGCCGTGTCTCTCTATGCCTGTTAACCACATCTGTCAAAATGAATGGAAGGCCTGCCCTTCTCCCTGGGAGAAAATACAATGGGAGAGTGCTTGAAAAAAGAAGAAAGCCATTCTACACTGCCAGAGAGGCGCAGGAAGCAGTGACAGGAGGGGCACTGTCTCCTTATGGGGCTACTGCATGTTATACTTAGTTTGATGGAGATTGAGCTGCTGATCCTCAAGCCACCAGGGCACCTTGAGGCTGGCACATGAAACTACCTCAGTTCCCTTTGCTCCACAAGCTCCTTTCCCTGGTGCGGGGTGGGTAAGAGCCTGGAAACAGGGCTCTGTGCTAACTACCCTGGCATCCCCCTGCCATGGAGAAGCAATTGTTGAATCCAGGGTAGGTAGCCACAAATGTCTCCTGATCTCCACCATGAGGAAGCCACTGGGCTACCTGTTCCTGGCACACAGCAGCTTCCATCTTATCCTGCCTGGCTTGCCTGGATTAAAATCTTCTCTCTCCCTTTTCTTAGTTACTGTGATCTTGGATGCATGCAGCCCAAGTTTCCTCATCTATAAAATGGGTATAATATTACAAGGGAGGGTTGTTATGAGGATCCAACATGAACACAAAGTGCCAAGTACAGTGCTTGGCACCTGCTAGCTACTCAGTGAAAGGGTACTCACAAGAGGCCTGGCTTGTGAATGGCCTATTCAAACAAACTTTGAAACTCTTGCTCTAGGTAGACAAAAACGAAATGCCCCATGTGGGGAGTGGGAAATCTTATTTAAAAGCCCTGGATGGACTGGAGCCTGCAGCAAGGATGGTGTAGCATGCTCAGGGCTGAAACCACCCTTTAGGGCTGATTGTGGCCCCAAGTTAGCAGATGGGAGGCAGGGTGGCTAAGTGCACCTCCAGGCTACTCCTGGGGTAGCTGCATCCAGTGGAACCTCAGAGGCCCATGGGTCTGAGGCCCAGGGAAAGAGGACACCTTCCCCGGGACTGGCTGGAAACTAACTTCTAGAGGATTTAGTTCTTCCTGGTACCAGGCATTTTGGAAACGGTGAATAAAGCTACTGGGCTTTTAGAAACATAAAGAAGGGAGAGCAGGTTTTCATGGACTGGGTGGGCTGACCCTTGGTGTGCCTCACCCGCACAACAAGAGACCCTTTCTGGAGTCTCTTCTTTAGTCCTAGAGGCCTTGGAGTCATGGTCTGACTGCCGGGTGACAACGCCAATGGGCAGGAGGAGGAGTTCTCTTAAGGCAGGGATGCAGATGGTGGACAGAAAGCCAGGGCTGTGGCTTCTGAGCCTCCAGGGATGCTGTGATGGGAGGGATCAGACCCAGGGGCTCCCACAACTCACTCCTGACCCCGCGGGAAGGAAACCACAGTACTCCAGAGTCTGTCTGCCTTGGAAGCTGGGTGGAGAATGATAAATTAAGAGGCATATTAAATACGGGAGTAAAGCCAGCAGGGACCAGCAGGCCCTCTAGGCAGAAAGCGAGGTGGCTACGGCTTCTTTCTGAGATAGTTGGAAGGAATCCACCCTTCCCAGGAAGGGGCCCCGCTCAGGACCTGGCAGAACCACCAGCCGCTGCTGTTCTTTTCCCGGACTTCAAATACCGTTCCCTCTTGGAAGCTGCTGGTATCTTCATCGCCTTCAAAGTTAGCCACGGCCACATACAAAGAGTCCTTCAGGCCATCGGCGCTGGGAAGGGAGGCTATAGCTGCTTTTTCCCTGCTCTCTCCGACTTTGCTGGCCCCTCGTGGCCCCAGCCCACCTTTGACACGCATGTCATCTTGGCCTCCTAAGGAGTTGGAGAGAAAAGGTTTGGCTTTTGGAGGGACAAGCAGCGCACGGCCTGGAGCAGGAGGTGCCTTGCTGTCATTGGCTTCATGCTGTGGACTTCTGACCTCTGGCAGGGGCCTGGATGAGGATGAGGTTTTCTTGGGGGGTGGTGGCCTCCGTGGCGGGACCACAGGTCTCTGCTGGGGAGCCTCTTGGAGAGGGACAGGCACATTCTTAGGCACAGGATCTGTGGTCTTTGCTGGCCTTGGAGGGGCTCTGCAGGACATCTCCTTTGGGCTGAGCCCATCCTGTTTGCCCGTCCTATCCTGGGCACGGCCAGGCCCCTCCCCTGGGAGGAAGCTTCGGCCGAAGGCCATGTCCTGGCCCCCGGTAGCCTGGTGGCTCTCTCCATCCAGTGAGGATTTCTCCTGGCCCTTGGCAGGCCTGAGCTTACTCCTGAGGTTGCAGATGTCCACTTGGTCTTCACCCTGAGGCGGCTCTGTTCTGGGGGAAGGAGCTGGTTTTGGCCTAACCTGAGGTTTGGTCTTCAAGAAAGGATTCTGGGGAATGGCTTCTGGCTTCTCCTCTGGCAGGTCAGCTTTGGATTTGGAGATAGGCCGGAGGTTGGGCTTCTTCACTTCCTTGGCCAATACCTTGTGGCCACACTCCAGCCCCATGTCATTTTTCAGCTGGAACAGTTTGCTTTTGTCAGGTTTGGGCTCTGGCCTCCTGCTTTCTCGGGCTGGGGGCGCGTGTTTGGCTGGAATCATGGGCAAGATCATGCCCGGAGGTTTGGGGGAAGAGCTGCGGAGCTGCTCCATCCTCTGCCGTTCCCTCTCCAGCAACTCCCCTTCTGACTTAATGATGGATTCTTTTCTCGGGGGGAGGCTGGGCTTCTCCTCCAGGTCAGGGTCTGAGATCTCTTCATAGCCTGCCGATGCAGACATGTCTGAAGATGCCTTCCTTGGGATGTCCTTAACACCCTTCCAGTCTTTGGACCAGGGCATTCCGGAGTCCACGGCACTGTGTGGCGCATCGGGCAGGGGCCGGGAAGGTCCTGTGGCTTCAACGCCTGTATTGTTCTCCATTGCTGCTGCTTCCCCTAGCCGGAGCTGGGTCACCTCACTGGCCAGAGGAGCCAGAAAATTGGGCCTTGAGGCACTGCTGGTCTTCTTGTACTTGTCAATAAAGGTTGCCGGGGCCCACCCTTCCTTATCTTCGATCTGAATGTACCACCAGCCACTCAAGTTCTTCTCGATCACCTGGAAGGGAGGATACAGAAGCAATTAGGAGGTATGATGCCAGGACCAGCAGGCAGAATGGCTGGGAAAACTCATGTGCAACTGGAACTCTACAAGTTGGTGCTCTGTAGTCTTCAGATTCTTCTACAAAGTCTGTGGGGGTCATCTGTGGAGACTACTGTGCACCAAGAACATCTTACATGGGGGTAGGCACTTGCCAAGTTTCCAGTTCCCCCCAAAGGAGTCCCTGAGACATGGACTTGGGTGCAGGGACTTAACTGGATAGGTGGTGCCAGGAAGTACACATAGGAAGTGGTGAGTGTGAGAAGGGGAGAGGCCAATTATGAATGAGTTATTGTGCTCGGCCACTGGGGCTTAACCTGCCAGAGACCCTGTGGGAGATCACACAGTGCCTTAGAATGGTCCCTCTGGAGGTGAGGGCATTTATCTGTTGGCTCCCCTTCCCTTTTGGGAGGTAGGGGGCTGTCAACTTGCAGAAACCTGTGTGCAGCTGCAGATCAACTCAGGGGGATGCAGCAGGCTCTGCTATAATTCTAAAGTACATGACAAACGCCAAAATTACCCATTATCCTGGCTTCTTGGTTGAACACCAGGCTCAGTAGCTACTGGTGTTTATAGAGGCCATAGCAGATGAAAAATACCTATCTTTAAACACCGGAATTACAATCAGCTGGAAGGGATGGTCATGTTTACACACAATGCACTGAGCTGGCACAGTGGAGCAGACTTTCATCTCATCTGCAGCTCCCTCTGGGTACACACCTGCTGAATGGGATGGTCGGTTATTTCTGTTTCCTATTTATTTTTGGTCCAGTATTGGATGGCAGAATTCACAAAGGTGACAGGTGTAAACACTGTATGTTATGAGCTGAACTGTGTCTCCTTCCTATTCAAATCTTGGAGGCTTTACCCCTACTACCTCTGAATGTGACTATACTTGGATACAGGGCCTTTAAAGAGGTGATCAGGTTAAAATGGGTCCTTAGGGTGGGTTCTAATGCAATATGACTGTGTCCTTATAAGAAGAGATTAGAAAACACACAGACCAAGGGACAACCAGGTGAGAACCCATCAGGAAACTAAGGAGAGAGGATACAGACACCAAAGCTGCTGACACCTTGATCTTGGACTTCTAGCTTTCAGAACGGTGAGATGATAAGCCACTCTTGTTTAAGCTGCCTAGTCTGTGGTATTTTATTATGGCAGGCTGAGCAGACTAATATACTGCAGTTCTCTGGTCAGCTTTTAGGAGAGCTGATGAATGTTCACAATGCCCTGTGAGATGGGAATTGTCATCTCTTCTGATATATGCCGAATGGAGTCTCAGTAGAGCTAAGGAACTCAAAGGGGTCTTGTAGACTATCAGTGGTGGAGGAGAGTCAAAGGCAGGGGTTGGGTTTTAGAGCTCGAGGTTTTACCACCATCCAACCCTTTCTGCCTCTCAGAAAGGGGACCCTGCTTGGAGAGGGACTGTGTCTGGGTGAGAAATTGCTGACGGAGCAGTGTAGGGTGTGGGCACTCTGTGGTCCTGCTTGGAGTGAGATTGTAGCCACAGATCCTGTTCATCATCATTTGGCTCTGGCAACAGTGAAAGGCCATGCTGGGCGTAGTCATTGTCACCACATTCATGAATTCGACAGTGCTAGTACTAAGGACAGTAATCAACATTAGCTGGTTCAATGAGATCTATTACGCTTACACTCCTTGCAAAGGATGGTGGCAGAGGCCCTGATCATTTGGGTTCTTCATCATCATAACTAATGGGAGTTTTCAATTACTAGGGCCTACCATAAATTAAAGCAAATGAAGGATTACAAGAATGAGGGGAAAGAAGAGAGCCTGGGCTTTAAAACCAGAGAGACCTGGGTTCAAATATCAGCTCCACCACTTACTAGAGGTGTAACCCCGGGTGATCAATTTACCTAACCCCTCTGAGTCTCAGGAACCTCATCTGTAAAATGGGTTGATGAAATTGACGGCTGGGGGCTTCTGTGAAGATCAGTTAGCAAGCTAAGGCACCTGGCACAGGGAGGCGCCTTCTTCTATTACTACTACTAGTACTTCATCATCATCACCATCATCGGTAAAACATGTCTTGAAGACAAACAGCCTAGACAAGGAACTAAGCTGTTCCTGGTAGCCCGACTGCTAGAATCCTGCAGTTCCATTAATGACTTTTGAAAGCTAATATGACATTGAAATGAACCAGGAAGCAAAACTGGGGAAGATGAAAACAGAGCATGTGGGTTTCTTATCCTAAGAAAGGAACACCTGATTAAGCCCAAAACTTCAGTGGTAACTGTTTCCTACTTAAGTCCCTTCTGTTACCACTGGCAGAACTTATGCTGACATCATGGGACAATAAAGCAGAGAAGTTTCAAGAATGGGTTCTATCTGCTTCCTGGAAAAGAATGTTGGGTGTGTGAACTTGTTATTGGATCAACTTTGGCAAAAAATAGAGAATAAAGGCCAGAAACCAAAAAGGGGGAATGATTCTGGTAGAAGGGTAAAGAGGGCCCAGAGGCAGACTCTCCACTACCTCCTGAAAACATGAGAGATCCACTGAGTCCCTGCTTAATGCATCAGCACTCAGCTTCAGAGCACCACCCAGGCACCCTGAGTGGTCCTTGGTAGACTCGTGAGCATTCCGAGCCAGGCAGTGGTGGTGTTAATCGGCAAATGTTCAGTTTATCAGCATGATCAGACAATGGTGTGTGCTGAAAATGCTGGAAACTTACTGTTAAAGACTGTTATCTTAAAGGTTTAATAATGTTTTTCAGCTCTCTGGGAAAGAAACCCCTTTATAACATGCAAGTTGGACTTCTGGTTTTGAGATGGGAGATGGAATGAACAGCAGTTTCCCTTTGTGCAACAAATCCAGGAAAAGAAATAAATGAACCCCCAAACCAAGCAGAGGAGGAAGAAGGGGAGAGGTCAGTAAGTCAGAAAAGTTGTGAGGAATCATTGATGGAAGGAAGCTGCAGTCTTCTGTGAGGGAGGCTGTGGCTGTGCTATGGGGAGTTCTGCTGCAAAGCGTGGGAGACTTCAAGATGGTAGAACATGGGGATGAGGGAGGGCCAGGAGCAAATGACAGGATTAACTGGGATAAGATGGCAGAAGTGGCCAGGCTGGCTGACCTTTCTCTATGGCCTTTAGCCTATTCTATTTTATTTATTTATTTATTTTTTGAGACTGAGTCTCAAGCTGTCACCCTGTGTAGAATGCTGGGGAGTCACAGCTCACAGCAACCTCAGACACTTGGGCTTAAGCGATTCTCATGCCTCAGCCTCCCAAGTAGCTGGAACTACAGGCACCCGCCACAATGCCTGGCTGTTTTTTTTTGTTGCAGTTGTCATTGTTGTTTTAGCAGACCTGGGCCGGGTTGGAACCCACCAGCCTTGGTGTATGTGGCTGGTGCCCTTACCCACTGAGCTATGGGCACCACCCTAGCCCATTCTTTAAAACAGGTGGAATAAAGAAGGAAACTGATTGCAGGTGGAAATAGTGAATGTGAAAGGCTGGGTCAGACAGCCATGACACTGCTTGGTGGCTGGCTCAGAAGGCTGCTCTGGTACTGATACCAATCAGCTCTGTGTGTGTGCTCCCAACGGGGCTGTCTGACTGTCTGCTGTCTCTTCTTGTGCAGGCCAAGGCAAATACTGATACCATGAAAAGAACTGAAATAAATACCAATACTACTATAAAGAATCTATAAGTGACAAAAAAGAGTTAACAGGAACAGGACCTTAGACATCCTTAGAGAGAAGCACAAGGGCATCCAATTCACGACATGAAAGAAGAGTTGAAACAAGAATAGGTGACTATGACAATGAATCAGTAAGAGCTCTTGAAAATGAAAATTAAAATTGTTGGACTAAGACAAACAATAGACTCAACTATCGAAGAGCTAAAAGATCAAGCAGAATGTTCCAAAAATGCAGCACAAAGGGATGAAGATGGAAAACATGAAAGTTAAGAAACATGGAAAATACAACCAGAAGTTTTCATATCTATTAAATGACAGTTCCAAAGGGAAAGACTAAAAAGATTGAAGAGAGTCAATATTTAAAGAAATAAAAGTAGAAAATGTTCTAGGAAGACCTCCTGAGTCCTTAGATGAAAAAGACCCAGCCTGCACTAAGCTGGATAAAAATAAACTCGCACCCAGTTACACATTAGTGAAATTTCAGCACTTTGTTAATACTGAAAAAAAAGATAAAGGTAATGAGGAACTCCTGAGAGAACAAAGAAATGATAGATTATGAACAAGAATCAGGGTGAGAGTAGTAGTTTACTAGTAACACCGGATGCAAGAAAAGAATGAAACAATATATTCAAAGTGTTGATGGAAGACTAGTTCAAACCTAGGATTCAAGATTCAACCAGTCATCGAAGAGGGGAAAATAACAATTCTGTTGTCAAGAAAGCATTATGTACAGAAGTGGGGCACTAGCCTTAGTTAAGGACACACAGTTGCATGTTGGGTCACAGAAACTAACACAGGGTAGGGAAGGGAAACCAATGCAAATCAGGGAAGGCTTCCTAGAGGCAGGGATTTTTGAAGAATGAGATGGATTTTGATATGCCAAGTTCAGTTCAAAAAATGGATGTCTTCCAAGAGAAAGCAGGTAGAGGGTTAGGAGTAGATAAAGGAAGGTCATTCATGACAGAGAGAGTTAAGAGAGGTGGGGAGGGGTTCAGCTTCACCAGTGGGGTTCAGAGGAAAGCAGTAGAAATAAGGCCTAATAGTGGGAGAAACAACCCTTGATCACAGAAAGATGTTAAGAAACAGGCAAATGTTTCATGTCAGATTAGCAAGCCTGTGCTTTACAGCAGCCAAGTGGGGGAACTGGCTAGAGAATTATCTTGAAGCACAAGCAAGACGCCTTGTGAGTTCTCTCTGTGGATATAAAGTTGGAAAGATCGGAATGGCTTAAAAAAAAGAAACAGAAAAAGAGCAGCGACAGAGCCTTGAGATGTTTCTGCTTCCCCTCGGTTTCTCTGTATGACTGGGGATTTGCATTTAATGAAAATTAGTTTGTGAGATTTCAGTCCAGTTTCTTTAAAACCCTTGCAGACATCCCTCCTTCAACAGGTTGAAGGAGACTTGGCTCAAGGAGAAGTTTCTAGAGAGGTCTGGCCAGAACCAATGGTGGCGAGGGACCAGGATGCACCTTCCAGGAAGCCACCTTTCCCCAAGTTCACTAGGAAGCTTCTCCGGGACTTGAGGGGAAGGAGAGATGAAGGAAGTGTCACTTCCTGTCCTTTATTCTTCAGAGCTGAAGGGGAAACTGTACCCTCAGGAATGCACTGACTCAGTAATCATTCACTCACTCATTCCTTCATGTATCCAAACATTGATTCATACAGTAATTGACTGCATCTGCTTAGTCCTTTAAGACTAGCCTCAACGCCAGGGCTATGAGCAAGAATGAAGAAAAGACTCCTTTGCATTCGACGGGTCAAGCCAGTCAATAGTGGAGAGAAAGATTTTTCATTTATTCAACAATTTTTTTTTTTTTTTGAGACAGAGCCTCAAGCTGTCACCCTGGATAGAGTGCGGTGGCATCACAGCTCACAGCAACCTCCAATTCCTGGGCTCAAGCGAGTCTCTTGCCTCCGCCTCCCAAGTAGCTGGGACCACGGGCGCCCGCCACAACGCCCGGCCATTTTTTGGTTGCAGCTGGCATTGCTGTTTGGCGGGCCCGGGCTGGATTCAAACCCGCCAGCTCAGGTGTACATGGCTGACGCCTTAGCTCGTTGAGCCACAGGCGCCGAGCCAGAATATAAATTCTTAATAGTATTTAATTGTATTGAACCTAGAAAAGGTTTTCAAAATTTGGCACAAAAGTAAGCATGTGTCAGTGTATTAGATGTTTTTGTATACACCATAATGAGGTGTAAAAAGGAGACTTAATATGAAAAGTATTAGAGGTGATAAAGAATGTTTTCATATGGGAAGAAATGTTAACAGTCCAGCAAGTGCATGGAGCCCATATATGCTAAAATAGGTCATCCTATTAACCAATCTGCATGACTAGCAATTGAGATAGTCATATTAGCATGTATGTCAAAGTAACTCATTTTCCAGAATCAAACAAAGAACAGTGTGGCTAAGGAGTAAAAAGGAGCATGTGTGGTATGTTCAAGAAACAACAAAGAGATGAATGTAGTTAGAATAAAAAGGAGGAAGAACAGTAGATGAGGATAGAGAGGTAACAGAAGATCAAGCAGCATCAAGCAGGCAGTGTTTTTCAACCTTTTTTTAATCTCATGGCATACTTGAACCTATAGTTAAACTTTCTCAGCACCCTTAAATTATGTTGATCAAAAAAAAAAAAGGTAAAAAGAATATACTTACTGCACATTGAACTTCTTGCAAAAATAATTTAATTAATAATCTATAAATTTTCATGGCACACCAGTTGAAAAATCACTGTTCTAGGCTACGGTAAGATTGGCTTTTTCTCTCAGTGACATAGAGTCACTGGGGGGTTTTGAGCAGAGGAGGCAAGAGAAAAAGTAGAGGCCATTAAGCAGACTACTGCAATAATCTCAGGGGAAAATGATGGTGGCTTTTACCAGAGTGTTAACAAAGGTGATAAAAAGTGCTGAGATTTCAGATGTGTTTTAAAAATACAACCATCAGTATTTGCCGGTAGATTGGGTATGGAATATTTATTGGAGAACAAGGATCTACAGTAATTCCAAAGTATTTCAATCTAAGGCACCAGAAGTGATCAGACAAAATACCACTAAAAAAAAAAAAAAAATTCAGATAAGTAAATTAGTACAGCCACTATGGAAAAATGTATGAAGGTTCCTCAAAAAACTAAAAATAGAACTACAATTATGGTCCAGCAATTCTACCATTGGGCATATAGCCATAAAAAAGGGAAATCAATACGTTAGAGCATTATCTGCCCTCTCACATTTACTGCAGCACTACAATAGCCAATATATGGGATCAATCTAAGTGTCTATCAATGGATGAATGGAAGGTTGAGAACCACTGCTCTAAGTAGATTGTGAAATGTTAAATATGTTTATTATACTTCCTATAGCTACCACTAAAAAAATTAGTCAATAGCACAATAAATTTAAAAGAAATAAAAATCTTCAAATGACCCAAAGAAAGAAGTTATAGAAGAACAAAACCAGAGGGAACAAAGAGAAAATAAAATAAAGACCTAAATTTAAACATGTCATCATGTCAAATTTATGAGAGTCACCAAAAGCATTATATTCAACTTCTTATATCAGAAAAGACAGGCCTCATATCAAAATATAAACATAGAAAATGTGGCATATATACACATGGAATATTCTTTGTCCACAAAAAGGAATAAAATCTTGTCTGGTAGAACAACATGGATGGAACTGGAGACTATTATGTTAAGTGAAATAAGCCAGGCACAGAAAAAGAAATATCACATATTCTCACTCATATGTGGGAACTAAAAAAGCAGAACTCATGAAGATAGAGAGTAGACTGGTGGTTATCAGGCTAGAAAGGCAGGGGGCCTGGGGTATGGAAATGAAAAGTTTGATTCCTGGGAATAAAAATACAATTAGACAGAAGAAATAAGACCTACTTATAAGATCAACAGGGTGACTACAGTTAACAATAATGTACTGTATATTTCAAAATAGCTAGAAGAAAATAATTTGAATGTTCCCAATTCAAATAGCTATATAAAAGTTAATAAAAATAAATGTTTAAGGTGATATATATCCCAGTTACCCTGATTTGATCAGTACCCATTATATGAATATATCAAAATATCACATGTACTCTCAAATATCACAAATATCACATGTACATCTATTATGTATCAATCAAAAAAATTTTTAATTCAGATATTCAAAGGTTACTCTCCTCCCTATTCATGCAGAAAGGCAGCATCAATATCATCTGGGAATTTGTTGCAAATGCAGAGTTATCTCAGGGACCAATCATACCTACTGAATTAGAATCCACATTTTATCAAGATCTGTATATAATTCACATGTATGTTAAAGACTGAGAAGCACTGCTCTAGACAGCTTCCCAATTTAGCTGATTTTAGAGTAATATTATGCTCCTGTATAATCCATAATTAAGTATATTTTTTTATTTGGGAAAATTCATACCATGTTATCTCCTCCATTAACCTAAATATCTGAGACTAAAAAATACTTAATCTGGAGTTAAAGTGATAAATATCAATTTGAAAATTAATATATTTTAAAAACTTAAGAACTTTTCAGGAGATGTAATATACTATCCCTTTATGTAGCTCAATAATTTATTTGTTCTATCTAGTCTAAATAGTCTGACAGCTATTTTCACATTTCCTACTTTTAGAACACAAATCTTATATTTATACAAATTATAATTCATATTTTATAATACTCTATTTTAAGACTCACACAATTAAGTGCCATGTATTAATAACAGTTTATCTTCGGCAACAGAAGAGCATCAAAAAAAAAAAAAAAAAGGTTATCACTGAGAAATTAAGAGACTCCAACCAAGTTACATTATAGCCTTTATGTTAGAAATCTGCTTTAAAAATTATTTAAGTGCTCCAAATATGTTGTATGCTTTTTCCTGAAATACTCTATATTAACAACTTTTTATAACTGAAAACGATTATGCCACATTACTCATTTATTTATTTAAACTGATAGGGTCTTTATCAGTTTTCTTATTAAACAAAAATCACAAATGTTTTAGTTCAACAACCTATAAACTTGTAACTTGTTCACGTTTATCTATCTGCCTAGCCTCCAGTTTTTAATCTAAGAATCTAGGCTTCTGAATACCAGTTTTGCTTTGAATTTCCGGTAACAGGAATACCACACAAAGTAATGGTCCTAGCCAGTGATTTCTGGTCAATAAAAGATCTAAGAAGGTGTGGGTGGGAGCAGGATAACCCTTTCTTGTAGTTAACTGGAAAGTTAGAATCTTCCCAATTTTGTGTTATTAACTATTTATGGTTGTAAAAATCACAAGACAGTCTATCTATAGCACTCATTAATTCTTTTAAAAAGTTCTATAAATTATCTGTAAGTCAAAATGAACATTTATTTACTTCAAATAAACTTGAAAGAATAGATGTAAATTCCAGAGTTACAGTAAACGGTTTCCTTTTCAGATGATTGTTACTTATAAATTTCAGTCTTTAATGTTTCTTCCAAAGCTGTACCTTTCCAAGCTAATTTATCTTTTTAGTCTGTTATCCTAATATAATAATCAAACATACGTCTATCTTCCAGCTTCATTATAGATGGATCATAATGAAAGATGTGAGAAAGACTATGTTATGGTCCATTATTTCACTTCTAGGAAACACAGTCAACGGTGTCCTTTCTGATTCACCTGTGCAAGTCTCAACTTGCTCGGCTTATCGATGTTGTTGGGAGGACTTCATATGTTCCTGTCCACATGGATTTTATGTTTCTTGATTTTTATGTCTCTCAAAACTTTCATAATGACCTGCATACATATTGTATAATGAAACTTTCTGTTTCATAATAGAGTAGAACCTCTGTAAGGTGACCACCCAAGGGATGTAACAAACTAGTCACACGTAAAGGTGATGAACATAAGGAACTAGGCTACTGTACTGATATGCACATGTGGTACACATCCAGTATAGCTATGAAAATTAGGTCAACTTAAGGATCTGGTCAAAGAAAGGAGATAGTCAACTATGGAGAGTCTACTGTACAGTTTCTGTTAGACAGTGAAAGTAATATTCCAAATATGTTCACATTACAATTTGAGAAGAATATCTAAA
>CAUYRH010083824.1:0-15144 GCA_963574655.1 Perodicticus potto | reverse complement strand
TTGTATGAGTATGCGGATTTCTGTTGTTATTGAGTTCAACTTTTATTCCATGATTCTCCAATAAAATACAAGGAATGATTTCTATTCTTTTAAATTTGCTGAGGTAAGACTTGTGATCCAAGATGTGATTGATTTTGGAGTGTGTTCCATGGGCTGGTGAGAAGAATGTGTATTCAATTTTGTTAGGATAAAATGTTCTGTAGATGTCTGTTAAATCCAATTGTTGAATGGTTAAGTTTAAGTCTAAAATTTCTTTGCTTAGCTTCTTATTGGAGGATCTATCCAACACTGCCAAAGGGATGTTAAAATCTCTGACTATTGTGGTGCTAGAGGAAATCACATTGCTCATGTCTGTTAGAGTTGCTCTTATAAATTGAGGTGAATTCTGGTTGGGTGCATAAATGTTAATAATTGAAATTTCATCATGTTGAGTGTTGCCCTTAACAAATATGAAGTGACCATCCCTAACTTTCCTTACTTTTCTTGGTTTAAAGCCTATTGTATATGGAATAAAATTGCAACACCTGCCTTTTTCTGACTTCCATTTGCCTGAATTCTAGATGACCATCCCTTCACCCAGATTCTATATTTATCTTTTAAGGCAAGGTGAGATTCTTGAATGCAGCAGATTTCTGGCCTGAGTTTTTGTATCCAGTTTGCCAAACTGTACCTCTTTTGAGGGCAATTTAAGCCATTCAAATTAATTGAGAATATTGATAAGACTGGTAGTATTTTGGATATAGAACTTTTTGAAAGTCCAGTGGTCATTTTCAATCCTTTCACCACTTTGGAAGTTGGAATTTGGTCAAAAGTTTCTGAATGAGTTTATTTTGGTGGTGGAGGATTGTGCTCTGCATTATAGAGGATAGGTCTGAGAATATCCTGGAGAGCTGGTTTAGTTATGGAAAATTTCTTCAACATGTGAATGTGATTAAAGTATTTAATTTCTTCATCATAAATGAAACTCAGGTTAGCTGGATACAGGATCCTGGGTTGAAAGTTATTTTGTTTTAGGAGATTAAAAGTCAATGACCACCCTCTTTTAGCTTGAAAGTTTTCAGCAGAGAGATCTGCAGTTATTCTAATATTCTACCCCTTGTAGGTTATGGTTTTCTTACATTTGGTTGCTTTCAGAATTTTCTCCTTCATGTTAACTTTAGTGAAGTTAATTATGATGTGCCTGGGGGATGTCTTATTCAGGTTGAGTGGTGCTGGGGTTCTGAAACTGTCTGCTGTCTGAATTTCAGAATCTCTTGGTATGTCTGGGAAGTTCTCCTTGATTATGTTGTGAAGTAGAGCATCTGTATCCTTTGAAGCAACCTTGTCAACTTCAGGTATTCCTATCTGGCAAATATTAGATCTATTTGGATTATCCTAGAGCTCTTTGAGAGAATGATTATTTTTGCTCTCTACTTCTCTTCCTCTTTGACCATTTTGGAGCATTCAAAAGCTTTGTCTTCAATGTCAGAGATCCTTTCCTCTTCCTGCTCCATTCTGTTCCTGAGGGATTCTACTGTATGTCTCAGATCTTTGAGGGATGCAAGTTCTTGCATCAATGTGTCAAAATCGTTGGTGATTTTGTCTTTGAATTCATTGACTTCTTGAGACATCTTTTGAATTACTCCTTGAAATTCTAATTCCATCTTTACCTCCATTCTGTTGATCTTATTTGCTAACCAAATTCTGAACTCCATTTCTGAAATCTCAGTCATTTGTTTTTGAATGGATCTTGTGCTGTGTCTACCATATCGTTCCTTGGGGGAGGTGATCTACTCTGATTATTCATGTTGCCAGAGTTTTTCTGCTGATTCTGTCTCATAATTGTTTTTCACTGGTTGGCTAGATGGGCAGGTAAGGTGAAATTGGATTGGGAGCTCCTGGAGTTGTAGTTTACCAGCCCTTTGTCAAGGATCTGGGACTGGTGACTGCAGCTTTTTCCCCTGCAGCTTTGCAAAGGACCCATACGGTATTACACTTTGAGGCTCAGGAGACCTCCTTGGTGTGGTGGGGTTAGGTGGCTCTGTCTTGTATTCAGCTGGTCCTTGTCTGAGCCTGGTGGATCAGTGAGTCTGGTATGAAGTCTCAGCTGAAGTTTGCTTTCTTGGAGTCTCAGCTTGCCTCTGCAGAGGTGACCTGCAGTAATCACTCTTCTCTCTCAGCTCCACTTCCAGTCTTCAGCTTAATTGGGTACTTTTTGGTCATTATCCTTCCCTTTGTATGGGAGCTTCTGTCAAAAGCTGGCTCCAGTTGGCCATTTTGCCCCTGCTCATTGTTCTAATTCAAGCCTGAACATTCTTCTGACACACAAAACAACAACAACAATAATGGCTGCCACTTGGAAAGGCACTGGCAAGTGTTGACATGAACACAGCCATGAGACACTGATGTACCAAAGATATGAAACCTTACTGAGCTATTTGTACAGTGCTGCCAAAGTAAGCTTGTGTGGCAAGTTTGGAAACTTAATTGTCAGACCTCATATACAGAATGACATCTGCAAGTAACAATTATCTTCTCTCAAGTTTGTGTATCTTTTATTTTTCTTGCCTTTTTTCTTCCAGTACTATGTTAATAGGAATGGATAGAGTAGATAACTTTTCCTAAGGGAAAGTGTTCAATATTTCACTATTAAATATAATGTCAGCTCTGGGTTTCTCTTATTAAACTGAGGAAGTTTTATTCCTAATTTGCTGAGAGTTTTTTTTACAATCACAAATGCTGCTCAATTTTTGTCAAATGTTTTTTCTTTGTCTATTGAAATAACCATACAATTTTCTTCTTATTCTGTTTATTCAATTATAGTCATTAATTTTGAATTTTTAGTCAATCTTGAATGTCTGGGTTAAAGCCCCATTAGTAATAATGTAATATCTTTATCATAACTTACTGGATTTGATGGCTAAAATTAGTTAAAAATTCTCACTTCTCTATGAAGGATGGCATTCCGTTAATTGGAGATCACACAGTTTATTTCCTATAGCATCCTGCATCTAATTCTACTTAACCTATATGCTGATCTGTACCAGGGTTTTGACTTTCTGTTTCAATTTATAGCTTCTGTGAATTCTATTCTTTCCCCATCTAGTGTTTAATGTTGGATGTTACTTTCTTATTGATTTATCTTCCTATCATAGTTGCAGGAAATCCATAATCTCTGTCAAAATATTTGATCAAAGTTTATATTAAGAACTAAGATATTCATTCTAAGAACCTTACTCTGTTCCTTAGATCCTTGGTGTAGGATTTCTTTCATTGTTTATACATAATTACTTTCATACCTAATAAAATACATTTTTACTTGGTTTCTTTTTTTTTTTTAATTATTTTTTATTAAGTCATAACTGTGTACAATGATTCAGGCTTGGAGTACAGTGTGCGGGCTTCCCATACAATCGGAGATATTTTCATCCACCTGATTAATGTAACATTCATGGTATTTTCTCATTTACTTGGTTTCTTATACAACACCTTAAGTTATGTGTTTCCCTTCATCTCCTCAGAACCAATAAATTTCTTTTCTAGTATTTTCTGTTGTTGGCAACTCTACACATTTTATTGCCCAGATCAGAAAAATGTGGCACTACCTCTCTGTCATTCTCTATTTTGGACTCATAACCAAATGTTACCAATTCTCTATCTTAAAAATTCTCTCATACTCATCTCCTCTTCTGCGCTCTCCCTGCCATTGTCTTCAGTCCCTCCTTGTCATTTCATCCCTGGATTATGAAAATCATACCCTGAGTGGTTTCATTTCATACTTTCCAACCTGTCCTTCACCTTGCCACTGAATTGTCTAAAGGCAAAAGTGGGACATTAAATAATTTTAAACAAAAAAGCAAAATTCTTTTTTGTTTAAAATTATTTAATGTCCCACTTTTGCCTTTAGAATAAAACACAAACTCGGCTCGGCGCCTGTGGCTCAACGGGCTAAGGCGCCAGCCATGTACACCTGAGCTGGTGAGTTCGAATCCAGCCCCAGCCCACCAAACAACAATGACAGCCAACCCAAAAATGGCCGGATGTTGTGGCAGCTGCCTGTAGTCCCAGGTACTTGGGAGGCAGAGGCAAGAGACTCGCTTGAGCCCAGGAATTGGAGGTAGCTGTGAGCTGTGATGCCACAGCCCTCTATCCAGGGTGACAGCTTGAGGCTCTGTCTCAAAAAAAAAAAAAAAAAAAAAAAAAAAAAGAATAAAACACAAACTCTTTACTACAATTCCTAAATTCTTCATGCTCTGGTTCTCATTAAAGAAATATTCAAAATCAACTTGAGCTGAAAACAAATTCCATATAATTTAGCAAAATGAAAAGCTATAACAGCTTCTGTGCAATATCCCTGGTCCAAATTTCCCTAATTGCAGCACAACTAAGAGTTTTATACATTAGCATGGCTAAGATGGTTGGAACCATCTTATTTCCATTATCAAGAGGGCCAGGAATTACACAATTACATACTTAGTCTGAAAAAAAAAAAAACAAAAAAACAAAAAACTTAACTTTGCCAAGATACTCACATTTCATTTGGCTGTAAGTCTATTTAGGTTATATGAGGCAAAAATACCCATCACCCTAAGGAAAAATTTGTCTTAATATTGTTCATGTTAATTGTGGAAGATTAGGCTGCATTTGATGAAATGTCAGTGATTGAAATAAAACAATTGTTCAGCTCAAGAGTCTCTTCATTACTAATCCCTTATGGTGGTTCTGAAGTCAGTAACGTTCCATTCTTCTTTTGTGTTCTGAAAGCCCCTTTAACCTCACATTGCTCTGTGGTTAATTTTTTCCTGCATCTGTTTATACAAAAAAGCTGAAGGTTTTGAGGCCAGGATACTTTAGTATTTACCAAGTGTTTCATTGGCTACAAAATAAAACTTATAAATATGAACCAAGTTCATGCCGAGACTAAAAGCATAAGACTGTAGATATAGACTGCTATAAACTTGAACATTATAGAATTCCAGCTTTGGAACTTCTGGAAAGTTATTGCATGTTCTCCCTGTTCCCCAAATCCAGGGTCACATGAATCATTATTATTAATGCAAATGCTATGATTAGAAATGAAAATGCAAGACCATATAAAACAGTTTCCAGTATGCGTACTACTTAGAATTTGGTCCTCGTCTATATTTAAGTCATTTTTACTGAGGTTTTTATGGGGTAATACTTACATTTTACCAACAAAGCCAATACTCTTTTTGTTTTTCTATTGTCTTAGACCTGAGGTATTTGATTTTGGTTTGTTATTATTTTTCATTGTTTGCCATCATTGGCTTAATTTTGAATATAAAAAGTATTTTGTTTTTCCTTATTTTTCATTTTGTCTAACACTAACTGTGTGCATTAAATTAAGTCAAGTTTTTACATACGGGTGCAGAAAAATTTTAATAAACAGTTTAAAATACATTTTGCATGTGCCCAACATATTTAAAATATTCATTGGCTTTTTACTTTCATCTTGGATATAAAAAAGGCATCTTAAAAGCAGAATCTTAACAGATGCCTGATCTTCACATATGGTTTGTGAGGACTGATCACAAATGACTAATACCAAGTTGTTTATTACTTCCATCCCTTCTGGAAACTTTGATGAATAGAAAATTAGATAATGAGACTATTGTAGGTTTCTCAAAAGTAAGCAATTTGTATTATAGTGCAAAAAATAAATTATGCAAATGTATTTGAAGCATAGGACTATGCTAGGTTTGTCCTGTACTCATTTCTTACCTATATCAAAATCCCCTTTGATAAATTCAACTGTTAAAGCCAGGGAAATGGAACTTCTATACCCTGTTTTCAGGCATATTAACCGAATAGGAAAGGTCTATTTCTGACTGGGGATACCCATCAAACACAATGTTGCAAGCTCTGCTCCATTCACATACTGGAGGACCAGAGCTAACACCAGGTCCTAACTGGATTTGAAACGTGGCAGCAGCAGGGGAAGAGAGGAACTGGAGATTCTTGCAATGGCTCCTAATCTGCGCAGCCCAGAAGTGACACCAGTTATTTCCTCTCACAGAGCGTTGGCCCAAGCTGGTCACATCACACCACCAAACTGCAAGGAGGCAGGACATACAGAGGAGCATTCAGTTGAAAGATCTGGCCCCGTAACAGGAATGGGAGAGCGGTTGCCTCTATTTAGGGTGGCATTATATTTAATCCAGGGGATTGTGAGATCACCAGAAACTGAAAGGAGTTAGAGAAGAACGATTGAGCTGTGAGGTATTGCAATGTGGAAAGGTGTGGGAGAGGATGAAAGAACAGACTGGCAAGGCCTATCGCACGAGGTCGGAGGAAAGCCAGGAAGCTTGGGTGTCCTGGAATTTAACTGGAAGGAGAGTATTAAGGGGGAAGAAACGAAGGACCGTGACAAATGCTGCTGCGATTTCCAGTAAGATAAGGACTGAGAGCTGACCGCCGCCTTGGCTGGGAGCTCGGCGGTGCTCTGCGCGTTTTGGAGGCGTGATGAGCGATGAGGGAAGACACGGGAGGGGAGACTGGAAACAACTGGGGTGCGCTTAGCGACTCTTCTGAGAACATTTAATATAAGGGTGAGAGAAAGGGAGTGGCTGAGAGAAGCAGGAAGAGGAATCAAAAATAGCAAAAGTACTGGCACGTGTGCATGTGAACGCAGGGGGAAATGGATGATGCGGGGGCGAGGTGGACATTTCTGATACGATGTTCTTGAGCAAGAGGGAGATGTGTCTGCCGCACAAATGGAGAATGGGTTGGTTGTAGCTCGGAGCATGGGGAGCTCATCTCTAGGGACAAGTGAGAAGGCAGAATTACAGGGTGAGATGTGGGGGCGGAAGTCTGTAAATGTGTAGGTGTCTATGGGAGCTGTGTCTCAGGTGAAATGAACACCAAATAAAACGAAGTCTAAACCAATAGATGAGTATACCTTATTAATTTGCTATTAGCTTTTAATAGCTTAGTGTTAGCAAAAACTCTCCCTCCCTTCCTGTCTCTTTTTTACTTTCTCTCTCTCTCTCTCTTTCCTTCTCCCTCCTTCCTCCTTTCCTCCCTCCCTTTCTTCCTCTGTTCTTTCCTTCCTTCTTTTTTTTCTGGAGAGAGGAAGTCTTGCTATGTTGCCCAGTCTGGTTTTGAACTTCTGATCTCAAGTGATCCTTCAGCTTCGGGCTCTTAAAGTGCTACTCAGCCAAACTTCTTCATTTCCTTACTCTTAACAAAATCTAGAGATGGAAAGAGGATGAATGAATATGCTTAGTCAACCACCTTGCACCAGAAAATCCTCTTTAATTTGATCTTTTTCCTAATATGTGTACAACAAAAGAAATGTGTCGTGCCAACAATTGCCTAGCTAGACTTTCATATTTACAATAATTAATTACTGGAACTATATTAGATATCTTTTTTCTTTTTGTTTCTGCAGGTTAACAATATATTACTACTTTAAATTTAGAAAGGAAAATGTTCTAATTCAAAACTCTCCGAGCTAGCAATTTGGAAGGCAAACACAGTTTGGGAAATTTAAAGCAGTATACAAAAACTGACCATTGATTTTAACTCCATCTTTTTATTTTTGTCATTCTAAAAAATATTGAAATGAAAAATATTTTCTCTTATTGACATGATATCTTTATTACTTATTTACTTTCCTTTTCCTGTTAAAGTTTATAATATACCAAGCAGGCAATTCCTCGTTTTGAAATCTTCATCTGCCCTTCAGGATAAGATAGTAGCATGCTTTCCTCTTGCCTCTGCCTTCTGTAAAGCCTGGTTTACAGTTTTAATAATTCTTTGGAATAAGTTACTGTACAACATAAACATATATTCCTGTTTATTCAGAGGGACAGTTTTGTTATTGCTGTATTATAAAAACAATTGTGTTTCTAAATAAAATCCACCCATAAATTAAAACTCAGAGATCAACTTCACTGTAATGTATACATAAGTTATGGTCCCAGGAATTTTGTGTCTCAAGATTCCCCAAAACAGTTGCCTCCCCTCCAGGCAATGTCTGCATGATTCATTTTATTAAGTCTGTAAAATTTATGCCTCCCTATTTTCTTACTCAACCCTAATAGCACCATCATTACCCCTTTGTGAGCGCAGGGAATGCCTGGATCCACGGGTGGGCCAGACTGCTTTGTGTTGAACTGAAGGCACCCTATAAAAAGTGGATTTGAAAAAAGAGAGATAGTGTAGCTCCGTGGTGAAATGGGTCTGATTTGGAGGCCAAGTGGTGAGTACCAATTCTGGCTGGGTGATCTTGGACACTTAACTTATTCTCTTGAGGCCTGTGAAATAGGACTAGTTAGAGCTGTCCTCATAGAGCTGTCAAGAGGCTAGAACACAGCAACACATGGAAAACAGCAAATGCCCATCATGGTAAGTGTTATTTGGTGTTATTTGTTTGTATTCTAACTAAATTGTTCATGATTCAGAAATATTAATGCTGCCCCAGCACACAGATGTACCTACAAAAGAATTTCTCCTTAAGTTTTTGAAGATCTAAAATGCGTTCTGAAGATAGCTTTTTATCATGAGCAACTTTCCCCTGGTTCACTTTATAGGCATGTATTTTAGGAGTTTGTTCAGTGTGCAGACGAACTATTAAGTCCACCTTTTACCTTTCCCTCAAGTGGGAGGTCAAGTTTGTAGACAGCTTAGTTACATCTAAATCCCTGATTTGATTCAGAAACCTTCAGTGGCTTAGCAGAAAGCTTTAGTTTCATAAAGCAGGAGCTGCCAAGTTAAACCTGATTAACTCTCACCTCACATAGCAAACTAATCTTTACATTTCTTTTTTCTTTTCTTTTTCTTTTTTTAGAGAGACAGAGTCTCACTTTATCGTCCTCAGTAGAGTGCTGTGATGTCACAGCTCATAGCAACCTCCATCTCCTAGGCTTAGGCAATTCTCTTGCCTCAGCCTCTTGAATAGCTGGGACTACAGGCGCCTGCCACAACGCCTGGCTATTTTTTGTTGCGGTTTGTCCAGGGCTGGGTTTGAACCCGCCACCTCAGTACATGGGGCCAGTGGCCTACCCACTGAGCCGTGCCACCCCTAATTCTCACATTTCCCATGCTGCCATATCAGTACCATGCACCAACCAATTGTACCACTGGAGCACCAATTCTTACATTTCCAAGAGGGAAGCTCATGTGCCCCTAACTAGATAACAGAAGATGCATTAGTGGTGGGGAGAAATACTAAAGACTCAGTTTTAGTCCTGGCTCTACCACTAACTTTCTTTTAATTCAAAACACATTTATCCTGTACTATGTGTCAGGAACTGGAGAGAGACAAATAAATACCTTCCCCTAGGAAACACACAGCTTGGTTGGGAAGGCTGGCAAGTACAACCTGTCTGTGTCAATACACACACACTGTGACAGCCCAGAAGGGGCGTGGGGACAGGATGCTCACAACAGCCTCAAACTCCCGGGCTCAAGTGATCCTCTTGCCTGAGCCTCACAAATAGCTGGAACTACAGGTGCCTGCCACAACGCTTGACTATTTTTTTTCTATTTCTTAGTAGAGATGGGTTCTCCTCTTGCTCAGGCTGGTCTCCCTGAGCTCAGGCCATCCACCTGCCTTGGCCTCCCACAGTGCTAGGATTATAGGCATGAGCCACCCCTGGCCAGGAGGGAACGCTATGAGAACAACAACAATGACAACAGAAACAAACAAAAACAAATTAAAAATTAAGCGGCTGGCTTTGGAAGGAAACTGTGAAGGACCCTGCTGTTCCAGCTTCCTTGGCTTTGCTACCAGATCTTGGGGGAAAAGTAGAAATGTGCTGGGAGTCAAGAGTTCAACAAAGAGGTTGCTCTCTGGGGACTTCTTGGTGCAGTGGAGGGTACAGGGTAGGAGGGCTGGAAGGAGAGGTCGCCAGAGGCGGGGGAGGGGCTAGGGGGAGGGAGGACAGAGTTGGAATGAGGAAGGGCCTGACACACCCAACACACCTGCACTTTCCTTCCCCAGGATTCCATCAGAAGATTATGGGAAACAATTATTTTTTTCTCTCTTTAAAAAATATTTAATTGTGGTAAAATAGACATAATAAAGACTTAACATCATAACCATTTTAAGTGTACAGTTCAGCAGTGTTAAGTATGTTCACATTGTTGCACCGTCTTCAGAATTCTTTTCATCTTGCAGAACGGAAGCTCTACACCTATTAAAAAACTCCCTTTTCCCATTGCTTCCATCTGGCCCCTGAGAACCAGCACTTGGCTCTGTGAATTTGCCTCCTCTTGGTACCTGGTGTAAGTGGGATCACATAGTACTTGCCAACAAAGCCTCCCTCCAAGCTGACTGATCACAATGCGCTTCATATGGACATGATGATTTATTTCAGGACTTGGTCTATTCTAAATATAATTTATATAAAGAAATGACTAAATACCCCTGGTATCCCTTCTACTCCAAATGTTAATTAGAAAACATTCATGAATGTCCCAACAGGCTTAGTTCGTTCCCAGAACGTTATCTCTCATGTGTCTTTTGTCCTAGTGACAAGCATTGCAAGGACTTGCTTCATTTTTGACCTTGTATGGTGGCCCCTTTGGCACAGATTAATTTGTTACTGAAATGTATAAGAAAGGCAGCTGGATAACAAATCATTTCCTCTAATGTATTTCCAAATTTCATATTACTCAAACAATGGCCTTGGAAAGTAGTCTTTATGAGTTTACACAAGAGCACAATGCCAAAAGAAATCTTGTTTTTAGTCTAATCCTTCAGACACAGTACTTTTTGTTTAGTGGGCTTCATTTAAATATGATTATCACTACTGTAAAGGGGAGCACATTAATTTCATGTGTCCATACAGACACTAACATGGAAACGGAGTGAAGTGTGAGAACGTCTTTCTGTTATTTGTTTTCTGTTGTTTCACAGTATGAAATTTCAAGACTCATACAATGTTTTGAAAATAACATAAATTTCACTTTTTCCAAAATTACTTACATTGTGTACTATTCATGCCTAAATTATTTAGTGTGAAGATATAGGGCTGAGCGTGAACAAAATTGTGCTATGGAATTTTGGGACAACTTGCTTACTCTTTGTGTTTCTTACCCTGAACTCTAGCATTCTCATGACCCATGCTTTTGCTTTAATCCCACAAACTTTTCCCACTTGCACACCAGGGTGTGCGTTGTGCCCATGATGCTACAATGCCAATAGCCTTTCCTCTTTTAGAGATACTTCCATTCTGGACATTGTCTGATACTATTCCGTTATCTGATTCCTATTAGCTACCTAATAGGAAGGCAACCGATATATGGAATGTGAAAGACTGAGACCTGTTCAACATGGTACTTCTTCAATGCTGGAAGGGAAACACTTAGCCCATTCTAATGAGGAGCTTGCCAACTGCAACGAGAATTTATTTTTGGCAGAAAGCAATTCTACTTATAATATTGTATAGTCCAACAAGAATTTCATGTTCAGGATTGTGTGTAGTGTTTATTTAAATTTCAGATTGGTATAAGGGTCCTGATGTTTAGGTTACATTTTTTCATTTAGAAGGTAAAATTCAAGTTGTAATGGAACCCTTCACCCAGGGGGGTGCTGAACACCCTCACGTAGTATGTGTGGGGAGTTTTAAGAAAGTGGTTGGATGATATTATAAAAGGGAGACAGATTATTGCTTCATTGCAAATGATGCATGTGTCTGGATTTAAAAAAAAATTAGAAAGAAAAAATGAAGTTGTAAGTGCTTCTGTGTTTTCTCCCTTTGGCTACATCTGTAAAAAAATTCTGTATCTAATAGCTTGTTCTTTTTTAGTTTCTACAAGATATATTGAATCTGCTATTTTGGTCCCTGGCTTTTTGAACTGTAGAACCAGAAAATGGGGAAGGGAGAAGCAAGGAAAGGGAATTTACCCTGGAAGGATTTATTCAAGGGGGAAGTAAAGAAATGAGGAGAAAGCAAATGAATGAAGAGAAAGGTGAGGAGCCACATAGGTTTCGTTGGGAGCCTGGATGTTAGTGGGAGCTGAGAGGAAAAGGGGGAGAGAGGGAGAAACTTAAGATAGATGTGGAATGTGAGAGCTAGAGAAAGGAATGGGGCGGATAGAATATTAAGATGGGTTGGTGTAGGCAGCAATTGGACACCCTTTGTTTGAAAAATGCAAGCAAATATTAAAATTACTTTGTATAAGTACACTTATTTTTTCGAATCTTGTGTTCTTCCTGTCCCAATCTGAAATCAACCATTTCCAAAAATTCATGTTTCCTGGAGAATAGAATTTTGAAACCGAGACCTGGGTGCTAGATGAGCTTATTAAAAAGGTCACTATGAAAGTTTTGAAACCGACTGTGGGTCGGTCCATTATTTCACTTCCAAGAAATACAGTCCAGAGCAGCATCCTTTCTGATTCACCTGTGCCAGTGTCAACGTGCTGAACTTTTCAGTGTTGCTGGCAGGGCTTCATTTGTTTCCATCTGCCCTGCGCTCAGCCGATGTCTGCTAGGGAGGCGGGAAGAGAGATTTTGCATGATGATTTTCTATGATTTTAAAAGTGAGTTAAACAAGTATCAAAGCCTTCACCATTTGCAAGGGGGTTTCAGGAACCTAACTTACTCCTTTTTGCACAATAACTTTTTGGTGTTTTCAAGAATTTAGCAGAGGCTTAACATCACTGAGAGACAGAGGAATGGGTATCCAGCGACAACAGTGCCTGAGGAAGACATTGCCACTGTGGAAAAAATGGCTCATGAAAACAATCAAGTGACTTGTAAGGACCTTGAAGTAGCACCACAGATGGGAACACCAGCAGTGTCCAAAATCCTGCACGCTAATCTTCGAATCAGGAAAGTTTCACCGTGGTGAGTGCTTCACTCTTTCACAAATGAACAAAATGTGTCTGTGTTGAAAGGTGTGAAGAAATGCTGGTCAAATTCAACAGAGGCAGGTCTAGACATGTTGCTGACCTTGTTATTGGTGATGAAACTCGATTTGCCAGTTTGATCCAGAGAATAAGCACCAGTAGACAGTGGGTTTTCCTGATGAACAGCCACCAACAGAAGTGAAGCAGGCCTGAAGCGTTGGGAAGAAAGTGACAAAAACTTTCTTCCTTCAAAGCGGTCAGTTGCACCTGTTCCTCTGGAGGGACTAAGGACTGTCATTGTTCAGTGGTACACCACAGTGGGCCTACTATAAGTTTCCAAAAAGCTTCAGGAATGGCAGCCAAGGGCAGGGCTGCAGGGAACCATCTTGAATCATACAGTGTGTTCACCGGCACAGCCAACATCACCATTCAGCTCCTGGGGCCCACAGAGACTAGACTTATGACTCATCCACCCTGCAGTCCAGACCTGGCCCTGTGTGACTATTTCTCATCCCTACAGAAAAAAACTCACCTGTGCAGAGGAAAGTTTTCCAGCCCTGAAGAAGCTGTTCAAAGCCTATGAAAGGGAGCTTATAGCACTTGAAAAAAATTAGTATAGAGAAAATGTTTTCAAAAATGGTTTATAAGAATGGACAAGTGCTTGGAATGTTGAGGTGGTTATGTTCAAAAGATATAGTAACCAAAATGAATTTATGTTTCCTAATTTTTTTCTTTTTTTTGAGGCAGAGTCTCAAGCTGTCACCCTGCGTAGAGTGCCATGGTATCATAGATAACAATAACCTCCAACACTTGGGCCCAAGCAATCCTCTTGCCTAAGTTTTTTCATTTTTAGTAGAGACGAGGTTTCCCTTTTGCTCAGGCTAGTCTTGAACTCATGAACTCAAGCTATCCACCTGCCTTGGCCTCCCAGAGTGCTTGGATTACAGGCATGAGTCACTGCACTTGACCCAGTTTCCTAATTTTGCATAGCTCAAAATTTTCAGTGTCCCTCATATATCTGGAGGTTCCTTGCTTGACCCCTGCTGCAGATTTGGCAAAGAAATACACACCTATGCTGCCCCTCTGCCCACATACATACACACCCTATAAATAGTTCTATTTTTATCTATCATATTAAAAAGCTACAATACCTCCAGCCTACACCTTCAATTTTAGTCCTGTGCCACGGGGTTTGTTCTAGCACTCTTCCTTACCATATTCGAATTCCCTTTTTCAACCATGAAAAACATGGCTTCCGTTATGCTCAATGTATTACTTAATTGTTCAATCCCTTTATATGTAACTCATTTTCTGGTTGTGTAGGCAGATTTAATGGTTGGGACCTGCTTCATATTGTGGCTATAAAGGCCCTTTGCAATTAAACAAAAAGCTGTACTTAAACTGAATTTTCATGAGTCCCTTAAAAATGCATTTCCTCCAGTGTCAACATTCCAAAAGAAAAATGATCTATTTTCCAGTTTTCCTGTTTGGTGAAAGTCCTGTGGTATATATCTTTTTTGTTAATTTTTTTGTAAATATGCATAATTCAGGCAATAATATAGACCTCTGAGCACTATATCAAATAAATCAACTACTTATAGTGCTATTACATGAAAAAATGTTTTTAAAGTTTCATGAAATAATTCAAAATTTAACGTTCAGAGCATGACCTGTTTGTGTGGCTTCTCGTTCTTTCTGTATTACAAATGCCATTTTATTTTTTTATTTTATTTTATTTTTTTAAATTAAATCATAGCTGTGTACATTAGTGCAATTATGGGGTACAATGTGCTGGCTTCATATACAATCAGAAATATTTTCATCCAACTGTTTGACATAACCTTCATGGGATTTTCTTGGTTATTGTATGAAAACATTTGTATTATGCATTTAGTAAGTTTCACCTGTACCCTTCTAAGATGCACCATAAGTGTGATCCCATAATTTACCCTTTCTCCACCCATTCTCCCCCCTCCCCTCCCTTACGCTTTTCCCCATATTCTTGTGCTATAATTGCCTTCATGTGAAAGCTATAAATTAGCTTCATAGTAGGGCTGAGTACATTGGATACTTTTTTCTTCCATTCTTGAGATACTTTGCTAAGAAGAATGTCTTCCAGCTCCATCCCAGAGATGTTGGTGTGAATGTGGAGAAAAGGGAACACTTCTACATTGCTGGTGGGAATGCAAGCTAATATGTTCCTTTTGGAAAGACATTTGGAGAATACTCAGAGATCTAAAAATAGACCTGCCATTTGATCCTATAATTCCTTTACTTGGTATATACCCAGAAGACCAAAAATTACATTATAATAAAGATATCTGTACCAGAATGTTTATTGCA